>PVIH01004452.1:0-140123 GCA_004025045.1 Sigmodon hispidus
CCTAACACCTGTTAGATTGGCTAAGATAAAAGGCACAGATGACAGCCTATGCTGGAGAGGATGCGGAGCAAGGGGAACACTCCTCCATTGTTGGTGGGAGTGTAAGCTTGTTCAGCCACTTTGGAATGCAATATGGCGGTTTCTCAGAAAATTGAGAATCAATCTCCCCAAGGACCCAGCAATACCACTTCTGGGTGTACACCCTAAAGAGGCACATTCACATACCAAAGGTATTAGCTCAACTATGTTCATAGCAGCATTATTTGTAATAGCAAGAACCTAGAAACTACCTAGATGTCCCTCTACTGAAGAATGGATTAACAAACTGTGGTTCATCTACACAATGGAATACTACTCAGCAGTAAGAAAAAACGATATCCTAAAATTTGCAGGCAAATGGATGGATTTGGAGAATATCCTCCTGAGTGAGGTATCACAATCTCAGAGAGATAAGCAGGGGATGTACTCACTCACTAGTGGTCTCTAAACAAACAAACATGAAAAAAAAAGAAAACACACATACACACACTACTAAGTACCAAAATGGGGATACCAAATGTCTTAAAATAAGTAATCTACCAGATAAATGGATGGCAATTTAATTCTCTGAGTTCTGATTAGTATAGTGTTTGTGATAATGGGTAAAAGGCCATGCGGAGTGATTTCTACATGAGGTTGTTTATATATAGCGATTCATGCAGGATTTATAGGGCACTCTAAATCTATGTGCTGAATGTATCACCCCAGACCAAGGATGTGACTGGACTCAGAATCAGGGAGTTAAAGAGGTTCAATGGGGCTGGTTCCTTACAAGAATTCCCTCCTATAAGAAGAAAGAAACATAGATGTGCACAGAGACAGACCATGTGCAAAACAAGGGAAAGATGGCCACTTGCCATCCAGCATGTCAGGAACAGCACATGTGTGCTTCTGCCTCTGAGGGGATAATGAGTATATTTCCCCTGAGACATGTTTTTATTTCTAAACACCAATACATAAGGCATCACACTTTCTGATTAGATTGCTGGAGGTGGTCCAGGCAATACATGCTTCTGAACATGAGCAACTCATTCCAGGGAAAACCTGAAAACCTGCTGGTCTCTTGATCATGTTCAGATGGCAGTATGTGTTTATCTGAAGAGCCTCTTACAAATGTACCTTATATTCATCTAAAGTAAACTTGTCTTACTGGCCTCAAAGTTTGGAGACATGAATGTTGTCACCCAAACTAATACTTGTTTTACTCAGTCCTTCAGTGGCTCCTATTGATCATCATCTAGCTATCTATAATTACCTATAACCTGTCAAATAGCCTCTGTGTTTCTACCACCTATCAATCAATCATCTATATCATGTATTTACTTATCATCTATTTGTAATCTATATATCTGTTTATGAATGATCTAGCATATATTTATCAATCATATATCAGTCATAAACAGCATTACTGTTTTATACAGTCTATGACCTAAATAGGGTTAATATATATTAAGGCAAACATAAAGTATAAAAATACTTGAGAGTTAGTATGTTTCCCAGAAGTTATTGAACAAATCCATTTATTGTAATAAGTTAAAAATGTGTGCTATAATCAATAAAACTTTAAAATTATGCAAAAATATAGGTAAAATTTAATACACAAAATAAAATGCAGTCCTAAAAATCACATTAGAATATGAAAGGAGATACACAAAATGAAAAAGAGAAGAGACAACTAATAAAACGACATGCCTGACAATACTTATGTCAATATTGATGTTAAATATATAGATTGAATAACTCTATCAAACTTCTTGGATTACCATGGTGAATTTGGAAAGATCAATTCAATTATGTCTACAAGCAAAATGCAACAGAAAATAGAAATAAATTTAAAATGTAATATTAGAAATGATTTTTTCTGAGGTTTTTAAGTCCAGAAAGGAGCAAAGTTATAATAAGACTTTTGTGATCTGGAATAAGAGATTGGAATCTTCATGACAGTGGGTTCTAGGCCAGAAAGGAAAGAAGTTGTAATAATGAGACATGCAATGCAGACCAAGTGAGTGGAAACCTCTAGATGTTGGGCATGGAGGAAGGGGCTTCTGTTCATTACACTGGTGTGGTGTGAGCTTAATGGAAACCACTTGTGACAAACTTATTTCAATAGTATTTTAGTTTGGGATTTGATAGAATATATTTAAATATTGTTAAGCACTAGCTAGCATTTACTCTGAATTACTCTATAAATTTCTATAGTTAATTCCATTTTTTCAAGTATAATGGAAATACTATATTGCCAGTGAGATGATAAAATAACCTGAGATGGCATAACTATGATAATAAATATTCAAATAAAATTTCCCATCTGGATAAAACAGTATAAGACATTATTACAGAATTATTTTTTTTTACTCAAATTTTAATTCGTTCTTACAATTTCTCTAAAAACACCAAGCATGTAGAAGAGAGGCAGGGAGGGAAAAGGCAACATTGTTGCTGTCCTTAAGAAGACTTTATGCAGGACTTTAAACAAAAAGCAAGGAACACCCAAGCTGCAAACCACAATCACTGAGCAGCCTGGCATCTGAAGCACCTTGGACCAGCACCTTGGAGCCCATTCCCTCCAGAGGTACACCTAACCAAGTCTTGATTTTAGAATGAGGAAATCGGACTTACCTGGAGTGAATGCTGAACTAATCCACCTCGGGACCTCTTGCCCTTTCTGGGGAGGGAATGGGGGGATAGGGAGAAGAGAGAGTGACCAGGAGGGGGAAAGGAGTTTGAACATGGGGATACATGGATAAAAAAATGAGACTTTATTCTATAAAAACAAAAAAAGAAGAAAGTGTAGTTACATGCCAAGATGGCATGAGTGTGGACAGAATTATAGCTTGTGTGATACAAGTTGTTTTGAATAACTGGCATTGATCACCACTTATCATAAAACTGGAGGCCCAGAGGTTTTCCACATCCTCTCCATTATGTTTTCTCTTTTTAAAGTCAGTTCTTGGAGACAGCTATTTATTATGACAGCCTGCCCTGTTTGCCGGGACCTGAGTGAATCAGACATTTGCCAATATGCATTCTGTGTAGATCAGTGTGAGCAGACCACTGTGGATGGAAATTAGTCTGCAAAATTGACAGCTTGATTTTGATTGTACACTAGCAGAAGGAATCATTTACACCTGTTTTATTGGAGTCACAAAGTACAAAGAGAAATTCTGTCTTTTACCAAATGAGTGTTTATCCACCCTTTTCCTTGAATGTACTATACCCAGGGCTGGACGTGAGAAGCAGAGAATAAAAGCAGGGCTGAAATGCTTGAACATTCAAACAATATGGTCTTGATTATAATGAGTGGTTGAGTTTTATCTGGAAACAAGGGTACAAGCCCAAATGTCTATGTTATTCCGCAACAACTGTGTCTTGGTGAATTAGCCACAAAATTCGTGTTTGCTTAGAGATGGTTCATTCTAGATTAGTATGAATGCCCAGGGCAGCTATCCTTTTATGTAGGTTGATCTTCTAAATTGATTAAATATGAACTCAGGAAAGGCACATTGGTAAGTATTTCAGTGGCCAGTGGTGGCAGAGATCAGGGTAATGGGTAAGCATGCCTGTGAGTAACTCAGGACTTCCCATTTCCTGTCCACCTGGACGAGTCCATGTATCTGTTCAAGATAATGGAAGACCACAACCATCTCACACATCTTGAGGCAGAGGGGCCTGGATTTAAGTGAGAAGCAGCTGACAACTTTTTCTGCTCTCTCTCCCAAGTGGAACAGTAATCATGCTGCACAGCCCTAAACACCACCAGGTTTGGCTCAGGGCCTGTGGGTGTGTTGAGCAGTCTGGACACAATATCTTATTTAGAACTTAAGTAAATCTAAAAGGCCAGTGCAAGACCATCTTCATGGACACAGATGACAATGTTTTCATGTAGAGTAGATTCTGTCAGAGACCATATCTTTTTATTTTCAAAGCTTATTTCCCATGCCACTGTCTCACATTGTAATTACTTCCATTTTAAATTCCTGGCTTATGAATTATTTTATTTCAGAAATCTGTAATAAAGTACTTGAGAGATGATATTTGAAACTAAAATTGGGATAGAAAGGGTAAGAACCTGATTTGTAATCCAATTTTGTGATTATGGGAACCCTCCGCATAAAGGTATAAAATGAAAAATGTTAAAAATAAAACAAACACAAAATAATGGAGAATCAGATTTGGAAATGTTAATTCTGACAGAATTTAACAATAAAAGATAAGTATTATCTAGAAGGACCTTTAGCAGAATCTATATCTTACACCCACACTGATTTCATGAGCATACTTGTATGGTCTTTTAGAATATTGGTAAGAGGTGAGGTGAGGCTGGAGAGATGCGTCAGTGGTTAAGAGCACTTGCTATTCTTCCAGAGCTCCTCATATCTGGCCTCCGAGAACTTAGGGTTCCCATATGATACACAGACATACATGCAAGCCAAAAACCCACTCACATAAAACAATTTAACAAAGTGAGAATATGTATTTTTGAGGTCATAAGATGGAGATGTTTATGACAGAAGTAGCTTCATTTGTGTGGTACTGAAAAACCAGGGAAGTACTCTCATGTAAGTAGGCCCAAGCTCCAGGGAACCTCAACTCCACTCTTTGTCTCAGAGCTAGCTCTGCCCTTTGACAAAGTTTGATGGTGCTTTTAAATGTTTACTTCTTGCCTAATTTAATTACCTGGCATTTTATGCTATTGTACTGTCTAACCAAATTTCTTATCTCTGGTTTATATTGTTAAGGATTAGAAAATGGGATTATATTCCTATTTTGCAACTATCTAATCGAGAAAAAAAAGCTGTCAAGGATACCTGTGGAAGAGCCTGGAAAGTGGGTAGACTGTAATGCTAGAGAAGTGATTGGTAGTGTTTGAGCCTATTATGAATAAAGCTTTACATTAGACACCCAGTAAACCACAAACTGAGCATGGTGTCTCCTGTCTAAAATATCAGTGCTTAGGAGGCAGAGACAGAAGCATCAGACTTTCAAAACTATCCTCACTTCCTAGCAGAGTTCTAGACCAACCTGGGTGTGATGGTTTGAAAGAAAATGGTCCCCGAAGGGGCCTTGTTAGAATAGGTGTAGTCTTGTTAGAGGAAGTGTATCACTGTGGATGTGGGCTGTGGGGTCTCATTATACTCAATCCATGCCAACTGAGACAACTCACTTCCTGTTGTCTTTGCATCAAGATGTAAGAAGGACTCAGTTCTAGCATCATGTCCACCTGCATGCTACCTTGCTTCCTTCCCTGATGACAATGGACTAAACCTCTGAACAGTAAGCAAGCTACCCCTAGGAAATGTTTTATTTTATTAGAGATGCCATGGTCATGGTGTCTCTTCATAGCAACTGAAACTCTAAGACACTGGGATATCTGAGACCTTTAGGGAAAGCAAAACAACAATTGGAAAATTGAGTATTTTAAATTTTATCTGCTCCGATTCTAAGTGAAGATGGTGTATCAGGGTTTATTGTTCTCTCATTTATTTACTTTTTCCTAGCAAGTGGCTTTTTCAAACCTACCTCACAGAGTTAAGTTTCTGATAACATGAACAGACCCTTGCTTATTGATATTCCATCCCTCCTAGATGCCGACACGTATTAGCAAAGCTCACATTGACTTCAGTTAGGCTATCAGCTAGGTTTAGGGAACAGGCAGAATGGTCTGCTCACACCTAGGATGAAAGGCATCTCCTCAGGGTTCTTCCTGGGTTAGGTCCTGTATCCAAGAACTGCCTGCTGCTCCACATGGACAGGCCCTGCACTTCTCTGCACCTGAGACTGAATAGCACCCCAAGAATGAGAGTGTATTCTGCCAGGGCTCCTATGCCTGCAAAGCACTGTCCCCACACACCTCCATGCTCTCTTTTCTGAAACACTGACAGTGAAAAGGTAGAAGGTTTATGGACTTTAGCAATTCTGTGGATGTGCTGGACAGTTCCCTTTGTGCCTAGGAAGAAGCAGTGTAGTGTGGGTTTGAATGAATGCTTTTCCATTGGCTCAGATGTTTGAATGCTTGGTCCCAGTAGGTGGCGCTGTTTGGGGAGGCCTACCAGGTGTGACCTTGTGAGAGTGAGTATGCCACTGGGGGTAGGGTTTGATGCTACACACCCTCCCCAGTTAGCTCTCTCTGCTTCATGTTTGTAATTCAGGATGTGAGCACTCAGCTTCAGCACCAGTCGTCCTCATACCTCTGCTCCAACATGTTAGACTCTGAAACTGTAAGGCCAAATAAACTCCTTCCGTAAGTTGCCTTGTTCATGTGTTTTATCACAGAAATGGAACTAATCCAGATACTTAAAAGATGACATGCTTCACTACTCTTCCTTCATAGCATGACCTTCCTTCTCTTGTCTTGAAGACTGTTACAGAGACAAGTGTGAACATCAAAGTCAGTATCCCCTACCACTGCTGGTTCAAGAGACCCCATGCCCAAGGCAGCAGGCAGCTATGTCTAAAAGTGACATGAATTAGCAACAGAGAGAACTGGTCTTTAGCATGACCAAAATTGCCACAGACATTGTATATGACTCTGTGTGCATTCCCAGTGAATGATAGGAACCCACCTTGCTCTGAATAATATGCAACAAGCTTTGTATCCTGTTCTTGCTGAGGAGCAGTCCAAGCAGCATCCAAATGCATTTGTTTCTTGTCAGGAAATTGGAAAGCTACATACTCACTATTAAAATTATGGTTTAGTTAAAGATGCACCGCATTTTATTATCTAGCCTTTTAAGGATTCAAATATGGTTCCTTTAGACTACCACCTAAGCTTCCCTGCTTCTAGACCATTTAGATTGGATTAAGGATAGTAATTTTTTTTTCAAAGAGCTGTATAATTTTTTAGGTTTTGTTGAGGGAATTGGGTCATGTTTTTTTATTTAATGTTTTTTTTTTCCATTCTTTCATATGTGTATGCATGTTTTCATGTGTGGGGCACACTTGTGTGGGTCTGTGTGCCTGTGTGTACATATGGAGACCAGGGGTTGATTTCAGACTTCATTGTCTCCTGATATTTAACCTTATTCACTGAGGTAGGGTCTTTAAGTCACACTCAAAGCTCTTGCTGTGAATTGTTTCACTGTGCTCTGGACTCAAGTTTCATGCTTGTTACCATTCCCACCTGGCATGTACTGGGTCCAGGAGATCCAGACTCTGTTTCTCATGCTGTCACAACAAGCACTTACCCACTGAGCCACCTCATTTTAAGCTGAAAGTGTAAGAAACAAAATTGACAGTCATCAGTCACTAAATGGACCACTGTTAGCCCACAGTAAAGAGCTCACCAATAATTGTCTTACAGATTACAGAAACCTACGGGGATACTGGAGTGGGGCTTTTGCAATATACCCATGAGATGCTTGCTAAACATGCCTTCAGCCATGAAACTGAAGGATTTAATTAAACCTTTCTCAACTGTTAGAAAAATAAATTCATACAGAACTAATTTCAATGTCTGATAGTTCATTACATTTATTTATGGAGAAAGGTACAAATATTATCTACTTTATATATTTCAAAGAATTTTTTGTTTGGTTTAGGTTTTGTTTGTTTAGTTTTTGTTGTTTTATTTTATATTTTTACATCTGGTCCACAGTTTCCCATCTCTCTTTTCCTCCCTGCTCACTTCACATCTGTTTTGGCCCCCCATCTACTCCTCCATTTCTGTTCAGAAATGTGCAGCCCTCCCATGGGTATGAACAAAAAATATGGCATATCAAGTTGCAGTAAGAATGAGTCTCTCCTTATAATAAGACAAAGCAACCAAACATGAGGAATAGGGTCCCCAAAGCTTTAAAACCCAGAAGCAGCCCCTGCTCCTAATGTTAGGAACCCCACAAGAAGATCAAGCTCCACAGCTATAACATATGCACAGAGGGCTTAGGTCAGTCCCGGGCAGGCTCCCTGTGTCAGCTCAGTCTCTGAGCCCCTATGAGCCCAGGCTTGTTGATTCTGTGGGTTCTCTTGTGATGTCTTTGACTCTTGTGACTCCTCCAATCCTTCCTCTGTCCTCCTCTGCAAGATTCTTAGAGCTCTGGCTAATGTGTGGCTGTGGGTTTGCATCTGTTTCCATCTGTTGCTGGTGACAACTGGGCTGGGTACTAATCTATGTGTGTGCCAGAATATCATGAGGAATCATTTATTTCATTGACTTACTTTCTTTAGCCAGTCATGTTGGGTTGTAATCTAGCTCTCTGGGTCATCAGCCTATGCTCCAGGCAGTGTCAGGGGCGGACTCACTCTTGTGGGATGGGCTTCAGGCTGGTCAAGGCCATCTCCACAAACTTTGTGTCATCCTTAACCCAGCACACCCCATAGGCATGTGAGGCTGTAGGTAGAAGGTTATGTGACAGGGTTGGTGTCCCAATCCCTCCACTAGAAGTCTTACCTAGTCACAGAAGAAAGCCAGTTCAGGGGACATGTCCCCAATTGCTAGGGTCTTATCTGGGGTCATCTTGTAGATTCTGTGGAGTTTTTCTTACTCTAGGATGTTACCTAACTCCAATGCTTTCCTTTTACAGCCTAGTCTTTCAGTACTTTCTTCTACCCTCCCCAATCCTGCATGTTCTCACTCTACCTGTCTCCAGACCACCCATGAAATCTATTTCTCTTTCCCAGGGAGCTTCAAGTCTCCTCCCGCTTAGAGCCATTCTTGTTATCTACCCATTCTGGGTCTGTGGACTGTAGCCTGGTTATCCTTTACAGCTAATATCCACTTTTAAACGAGTATGTATCATGTTTGTCTTTCTGGGTCTGGATTTCCTCAGGATGTTTTTTTTTTTCTAGTTTCATCCATTTGCCCGTAAATTTTATGTCAATATTTTTAACAACTGAGTGATTCTCCATTGTGTAGATATACCACATTACCTTTATTCATATTTCAGTTAGGGGATATCTAGGTTGTTGATTGGTTCTGGCTATTTCAAATAAAGCTACTATTAACAAAGTTGATCAAGTGTCTTTGTATGACTATGCATCCTTTGGTTACATGCCCAAGGGTAGTATAGCTGGGTCTTGAGGTAGATGAATTCCAAGTTGTCTGAGAAACCACCATATTGATTTCAAAAGTGGCTTACATTGCACTCCTACCAGCGATGGAGGAGTGTTCCCCTTGCTCCCCATCTTCTCCAGCATGAGCTGTCACATGATTTTGGCTTAGCCATTCTGACATGTGTAAGGTGGAATTTCAGACTCATTTTGATTTGCATTTTCCTGATTGCTAATGATGTTGAATATTTAACTGTGATTTTTGGCCATTTGAGGGTCTTCTATTAGGAATTTTCTGTCTAGAGCTGTACTTTGTTTTTGAATTGGATTATTTGATAATTTGATGTCTAGTTTCTTGAATTTTTTATATATATTAGAAATCAGCCCTCTGTCAGATGTAGGAAGGGTGAAGATCTTTTCCCATTCTATATGATTCATTTTTTTTCCTATTGAAAGTATCCCTTGCCTTACAGAAGCTTTTCAGTTTCACAAGGTCCCATTTATTAGTTGTTGGTCTCAATATCTGTGGTATTGGTGTCTTGTTAAAAAAGTTGTCTCCTGAGTCAATGTGCTCAAGACTATCCCCGCTTTCTCTGCTATCAGGTTCAGTGTAACTGGGTTTATGTTGAGGTCTTTGATCTACTTGGACTTGAGTTTTGTTCAGGGTGATAGATATGGATCTCTTTATATTCGTCTACACGTTAATATCCAAATAGACCAGTGCCATCTGTTGAAGATGCTTTCCTTTTCTATTGTACAAGCTTCTGTTTTTCTGAGACAGGGTCTCACTGTATATCTCAGGCTGATCTTGACTTTGTGTCTGACCTCTTGTCTCCAGAGTACTAATCAAGGCCTTATTCACCATACCTGGCTCTTTCAAAGCTTTCTGATTTATACCTTAAATGCAGCACACAGTCCAGGTCCTTGTGTGTGTCCATGTCTGAGTCACTGGAGAGTGACCCTGGTCTAGGCTAGACATTTGACGAAAATGTCCTGAGTGTTGTAGATTCGTAATAAAACATAATTACATTTTGATGAATTTTCTCTTTGTTTATAATTTTTCTTTAAGATTATGTTTATCAAATGATTTGTGAACCATAATGACCACTGAGCAGAGAGTGGTGATCAGGGAGAAATTTGTCCTCATGGGCACACAGAATTAGTGAGGTTCAGCTCGGTGAATGACACTGATGAACCAAATGCCTGCAGCTTTAGTCTTCTCTCGCCTCAAGAAGCTGGACACCCACTTCCCATGTATGCTTAAAAGCAATTCTTTTCAGTGAGCTAAAACAGAATTGAACAAATGCAAATGTGGGCTCGAATAGGCCCCTGTTGCTGGAGTCTGCAAGGCATGCTTCCCCGCAGGTCACACCCAATATTTCCCAGTAAGAGTGTACATGCTCAGAAATGTTCCTTCTGTGACTTTAAAAGATACCAACATGTTTTGTTTTTTTTTTTTTTTTACTTGAGATCCTTGTGTATTCCAGTGACTACTAATGACATTAAGATGTGTTTTCTGACTGCCTGATGGAACAGTTGGCTGGTGAGCTTTGCCTCCATTGGTCTAAAAATGGACTCTTTACAACCTCCCTAAATAAATTCCCTGAGTGTTCCAAAAGCATGGAATCGTGCCAAGGGCCAAGATCCCAAATACTGCCAAGAACTGAAATAGATGGGCTGCCAACAATGGATTAAGCACAAATAACAAAGAAATATGGAATGCCTGGCTCTGGCCTGCCAGTTTTAAGTCCGTCCCCAAATTTCTGTCAAACTCTAACATTAGGGAAAGAGAAAGAGCACCAGAGTAGATTGAAAGGCCCCATTCACTAACACACATTTCAGAAAACAAAGTGAAGGTTAAGTAGCTTTGACAGAAAATAGTTTAGAGGAAGAATTCCAGCTGAAAGGAATGGTAGAGGGGGGGGCAGCCATTATTCGGGAGCTGCAGAAGCAGCCTCTGCAGGCAGATTCGTGATTATTCTCCTTCCCACAATGCTCAGCAGTGACAGGTCATACCTTGCTTCGATGCTGGAGAGGGCAGTGTTTAAAGAAACTCATTTTTGAGCAGGGAGCTGGTGTCACCTGCAGGGTGACATGTTGAACAGAGGGGAGGTGGCCTTTGGCTTCTGCTGGCTGCTGCCTTTACACTCAGAAGAGCCTATCTCTGGGTCATCTAGACCCCTGGTGTGTGTTCACCAATGCGGGAACCTTAGCTTACATTTCCTCAGGCTTTCTGGTGCAGTTTTAGCTCTGATGAAGAGTGCCCACACTGGGAGTGTAAAGACTCAGTCTTTCTGTTCTGAAGAGTGACAGGATGACAGAGGGAGAAAATAGTCTCATTTAATTCTAAAGGTGGTTTGATGATCTAACACTGTGACCTGGGATTTCTCTGTATCTCCCTTGGGTACTCACCATAGTACTAAAAACTTCCACAGAGATGGACAGAAGTGGGACCAGTGTGCCTCAGTTACCATGGGGATCTGGGTATAGAACAGGCACATTGCATGATAAGATTCCTAAGGCTTAGGTCCCTATTTCTGAGTCCAGACTTTGTATCCAGTCTTGCCACCTTTTCATCAAGGCTGGCTCAAAAGACCACACAGTGAGAGAAAAATGCCTCAAAATTCATGTTGCAGTGGGTTAAGCTTTTATACACCATCCTTTATTTTTCTATATGATTGGTACCTTCTTTAAATTACTTTAAAATTCAGAATTCTTCAATGTTGTGCATCCTGAATTCTTTCTGTGTCTTCCTGCTTTTCCTATTTCAATGATGAAAAAACAAAAACAAAAACAAAAAAAACCTGACAAAAGCAACCTAAGGGAAGAGAGGGTTGTCCTGGATCACAAGTCCACCATGGTAGAGAAGTTGTGTGGCAGAAGCCTGAGATACAACTAATCATGTCACATCTGCAGTCAGGAAGCAGAGAGCAATGATTTCATGCTGCTGCTCAGAACCGGTTCTCCATCCTGGCATCCTAGACGGTGAGTAGGGCTACCCACATTGGGCAGGTCTCCCAACCCAATGAAAACACTGTCAAGATGTTTCCTTTCAAGGTGACCAAGATACATTGTATCAGTATGAAACTGTCGAAGAGTAAAAGATACCAGCAGGTATGAGCAGAGGTCCATGTCCTAGATGATTCTAGATTCTATTAAATTGACAGTTAACAGTAGCAATCACACCGTCCTGTGCTCAGGATTCTTAGATACTGTATCTAGACCAAGACTATGCAGGAGGAATGGAAATTCATTATGGATATTTGAAGTAAGATTACAAGGTTGAAAAACAGAAGAGGGTATTGTGAAAATTAAATGGCCTGTCAGATGCTTAGCTGAAGAACAGTTACTGTTTCCTAACCTTCAGTTCTGTTCCTCCTCAGTCTCCCTTGTCTGGGATCCTGGATCTTGAAGCCTAGAGCCCCAGCTTCTCAAGCACGGTACCTTGAAATACCTTTAGTTCAGAATCAGAGTCTCTGCATTCCATGGACGCCAGTGGGCAACTCTCTCTCTACTATTCTGATGGTGAATATTGTCAGTTTGATTGTCTCCTGACTCAAGAGGCAGCCTGCCTTCAGTCCTGTGAGGACATTCCCAGGAGGGGTTTGCTAAGGGGAGAGGTTTCTCACTCTTAGGAGGCTGCACCGCCAGTGGAGGCCCAGATACAAGGAAGTCAAGGAAAAGCCTTTGCTTCTTGTTTAGAAGTGTGTCTATCTAATCATCGCTGCTGCTGCTGCTGCTGCTGCTGCTGCTTTGGTCTTCCTCCTCTGTTGACTTTGGAACCAAGATTCTCAATCCTACCAGTTTCTAGCTTCAAGGGGAATGCTGAGGCATCCAGGCCCATGGACTGAGAGGCCACCAGAGAAAAATGACCATTGCTGGACTACTCATGCAGAAGCATGGAAGCCGATCCCTTCTATATTATCTGTTCCTTCTGTGAGTCCTGTTCTTCTAGATAACAGTCACCTTCACCGACATCTGGGGAATTGGTCCAAGTCCTGTCAGTTACATACTGACTAGTTGGATGATCTTTCCTTTTAAACTTCTGTATCTTCTCATTTTTTTCATTAACTTTCAGACATTAATTTTTCAGACACTGTAAAAATCAATGTTGCTTTCTATAACTACTCATTCTATATCTAGCTGAGAATGATGCTATACACTGATTTTTAACATTTATCAGCAGCTTCATACATGTACATTTGAGTCAAACTCATCTTTCTACCAACTTTACCCTCTTCCTACCCACACCAACCTACCTCTGTACTTCCATCCAATCTCCATCTTATTTTCATGTCTCTTTGTTTTGATTTTGTATTTACTTTGCAAGCTGATGGTTTCAATCAGGGCTACTCGTGGGCATGGAGATGACACTATCCATTGGAAAATATAACTCACCAATAGCTACAATACTGAAGGTAATCATTTCTACTCCCCTACCCATTAGCTTCTCTTGGTGTCTTGGGGCCTTATGTGCCCCTCTCCCACCTATGATTGACTGTTCATAGGCTGAGTTTTATGTTAGACCTAGGCATGAGAAACCCACTACTGTTGCTTCAAACGAGCATGACTTGCCCTAAACATTGTTTCATGGCTCTTATCTCTATTGCCCAGCACTTACATATTTTTCCTGTTACTTCCTTCGTGACTTTTCCTGAATCTTGAAGGAGGAGTCAAGGATGAACATTTAAAGCTGAGCATCCCACAGTCCTTTGCTCCTAGGACCTTTAGGCTTGGCATTGACTATCATTCTCCCCAAAGGGAAGTTTCTCTGATCAAAGCTAAGGGTCATGCTAATGTATTGGGAAAAAATGAGAGGAACATGGCAACATTTCAATTTATAAAACAACACTAGTAGTTTTTTTTTTTTATAACTACCAATTATAAAACAGTTATAGTTTCAACCCCCCCCAGCTATGAACGAGGTCTAAAATAATCAGCCCCCTCTTAAGGTGTAAGACTCAGATACATTCAGAAACCAGAATTTTACCCCTAATATCTGTGGCACTTGTGCACCAGTAAATACTTCCTGCCTGGAAAACTGTTGGCACATTCAAGACCTGAAGGTATGAAAGACCAGGGGAGATTTCTCTCCTTGTAGCAACTTCCTGCACTGTGATGTCTACCAGCAGAGAGGCTGCTGGTTCAGCTCCAGCATCGCAGAAAGTGTGTGAAGTATTTAGCATTAGTGTTTCAGCATCCTAATGGGCAACCCAAGGCAATAGCATAACCTGTGTATTTTAGAGAATCTCTAGGACCTTTCTGGCTCTCACCTCCTAGGGGAGTGTCACATACTCAGTAGAAAAGAAAAGGTTTATAACTCATGTTTTTTAAGGTCATCATTACCTCTCTATGTAGTATGAAGTTTCTGGCCTGGCCTTTCCAGCCTAGCCCCAAAGTTTAGACCCACTCATAGCCCTAATGCTGCTTAACCCCAAATAATCACATAAAAGCTTTTATTAATTTCATATTGATTGGCCTATGGCTCATCCATATTACTTGATAACTCTTACTCTTAGGCTAAGCCATGATTAGGCAAGTGGTTTAGTACCTTCTCTCAGAGCAGCATGCTGATCTTGTTTCCTCTGCATCTGCTGGCATCTCTGCCCTGCTCTTCCTCTTTCCAGAGTTTTCTTAGTCTGGTAGCCCTACCCACACTTCCTATCTGCCTTCTGGCCAATCAGCATTTTATTAAACCAGTAGGAGAGACAAATATTTACAATGTACCAGAACATAATCCCACAACACATCTATTGTCTCTGCTGAAAAGACAATTCTATGATCATAAAATCCAGTCATCTTCCGACTTAGAAAGACTCCATATGACTTTCTGTGTCTCCATAAGTCATTTCAAGTCTTTTCCTATTGGCATTTCTCCTAGGAAGCTTGCACCTTCTCAGAATCCTCCTTTATAATCACCTCATCAAAAAATCTAGGGCTGGTGAGTGTGTTCATCAGCTTTGCTGTGCTTCAGAGATCACAGCACTGCCAGGCTTGCCCACCGATAGGGATTTCTTCATCTCCTTTACTAGAGTTACCCTCATGTTCAAGAGTATCCCAGATTTCATGTCTTTGCCTCTTAGGATTTTATTTCAAAACCTCTCAGGCATCCTCAGCATCTTCTCTCTGATTGTTCTGGGGTCCAGACCTCTTCTATGTATCACAGGCCCACTCTTCATGTGCTCTTATTTGCCATCTACATATTTTGCTATTGTGAAGCTAACTTTATGTCCTTTTAGATGTAGTTTTACTATTATGTCCTGTCTTCCAATTTTCCCTTATATTTCTCCTTTGTGAAGAAATGTCATCAGCAACTCTTCTCATCTCTGCATCTGTTCCCTACTGATGCTTTGGCCCCTGGGATTGGTACCAAGCAGGGTGTGACAGATGGGGGACTGTGTCTGGACTGGACAGGAATGCAAACTGTCACCAAATAGACACTTGAAAACTCATTTCCATGTCAACTAAGTATATAACAGTGATTTATCTATTTGTTTAGTTGCTGAGGGCATGGTGGTGATGACAGGCATGACATGATCGAGGGTACTTGCCTAAGCATTTCTTACATTTTAAACTACTATGTCCTAGTTATATTAGAGAAATGGCAGAAGATACATAATAGTGTAATGGGGTTCCGTGTTAAAATGTAAACACAAAACACTATAATGGTGCAAATTTGACAGCATAATAGCTGCAATAGACATAAAATATACAGCAGAAGATTTTTCTTAATTCTTTAAATTAAGATATCTTAGGAATATTTAGATAAGTAACCTCTAAAACAGGCAAGAGGGATCCAAATGCTATACTTTGTTTTCTTTGAAACATACAAAAAAAAATGGCTTCAGAGTACCATTTACTTGAGAATATTTGTAAAGTATAGGAGAGAGTGTTGATGCTCTTCATTTTAAAGGCTGTTTGCTGAAATGTGAGAGGCAGAAATAGACACAAAATATTCCCATCTACAGAGCTGAGGAGCAATTTCTCATCTGAAAATGATGAAATGACATCATGACTGGGAGAGATGTTGTCACCACTATGGACTTAGCAGCTTGGGGATTAGGTGACATATCAGATAGACCAAGGCCAGAAGGGATTCTTCCTAAGGTCCCTTGGGAAATGCAAATAGCACATGTGATGATGGCCACATGGGGACATGGGATCTGTTCATATGGTCACTGAGACTGTGTGCATAATGCTGATATTAATATAGAGGCAGGGGCATCACAGTCATTGCTGAAGAGTAAGGAGACAGGAGAACCCGCTCATGCCACAGATACTTGCAAGCAAGCTCTCTCCAATAACTTTTTTATTGCTTGGAAAATAAAAAGCGCTCACTAGATATCCTCTGACCTTACAGCCTGGTAAAAGTCTAGCATATTCTCAGCATAGTCCTTAATTTGCATCATCTTTAATTTGCATGTATAGTGTGTTCTCTGCATTGGTTATGGATTATGTGGATAGAGTTATTTAGATCAAATTATGAATACAATGTTTTGTTTTAGTTTCTCTGTATTTGTCTACCACCTGTCTATCTATATGTCATCTATCCATGTATCATCTATATATTTATTTTTCTATGTATCATCTATCATTTATTTGTCTATAACCTATATATCATTTATCTATCTGTCTATGTATCATCTATCAATCATTTATTTATCTATAATCTATTATATATCTATCTATGTATCATCTATCTATCATTTATCTATAATCTATCTCATTCTCTAGCTGTATATATGTTAGCAGATGTATGAAAGAATGACTTTGGCAGTAAGAAACCAAAAGAAACAATTTTGGATAAATCAATAGAAGTAAACTATGATTTAATACAGCAGTTAATAGAATTATAATCACATTAAATGAAGAGTGGTAATGTGTTTGTCACAGTCCTGCTCTATAAGCACATGCAGCAGAAACAGAAAGCACCAGCTCTGTTAAATTATTCTCAATTTAGATATTAGGTAAGTAGAAAACTCCTCCTGTCTGTGTGCTGGATGATGGCCTGAGTCCTCCTGGACCTGGACCTTGAGTGAGTGCTAGCTAGCAGATGAAGAAAACAAGAATATGTTATATCAATTAGTTGGTTTTATTTTATTGTTAATTGTGTGTGTGTGTGTGTGTGTGTGTGTGTGTATGAGAACGCACATGTGCACATGTGTGTACAGGTACCTTTGTGGCCAGAAGAGAACACTGGATCCCTGGGAAAAGGTCTGGGGCTGTAGGCACTTGTGAGCCTCCCACTGTAAGTGCTGGGAACTAAACTCAAGTCCTCTCCAAAAGCAGTGAAGACTCTTAACGTCTGAGAATCTCTGCAGCCTCCCATTGGCCATTAGTGGTTTTTGGTCCTTTATCACACACACACACACACACACACACACACACACACACACACACACACACACACACACACACTTTCTTTCTCTCTCCCTCTCTCTCTCCCTCTCTCTCTCTCTCTCTCTCTCTCTCTCTCTCTCTCTCTCTCTCTCTCTCTCTCTCTCTCTCTCCCCCCCCTCCCTCCTCCCCCTCTCTCTTACTTAGCTGGAATGTCTAACCCTTCTGGGCTCTTGGTCTGGAGGAAGCTGTCTCACTCTTTGTCCTGCAGCTTCATAGCTTTAAATAAACACACATAGGCTTCTATTAATTACACATTGTTCAGCCTATGGCTCAGGCTCATTACGAACTAACTCTTACTACAACTTAACCCATTTCTATAAATCTGTATATTTCCACATGGCTCCATGACTTTACTGGTGTTCCATTATATCTTGCTCTTTCTGCGGCCACCTACAGTGTCCCATTGACTCCGCCCTCCTCCTCTTCTATCTCAGCTTTGATTCCTACCTCCCTCTAAGCTGCCTTGCCATAGGCCAAAACAGCCTCTTTATTAATGGTAACAAAGTATATTCACAGCTTACAAAAAGACATCCAACATTACACTCACACAGACACACGCATTCAGACACACACATTTACATACAAACCACATACAGACACACACACACTTTCTCTCACACTCAAACACACTCATTCTCACACATACAATACACATTCATACATACATTCACACACTCTCTCATATATACAAACACACATACACATAAGCACACACACTAACACACCCATACACAGACACACACAGACACACACACACTCTCTTACACACACACACTCACAACTTTATGAAATCATTTAGGTTTTTTTGCTTATTGCTTCTCTAAATCAAGACCTAGACTAAGGATAAAACATGAACTACACTCTGTGATTCTGGTGTAGAAACTTGTTAATTATGAATTTATGCAATGACTTAAAGTTATGCTAAAGAAACAGAAGGCCTTATATTTATGAAAATATGAGTAAATAAATTCAGACTCTATGACACGCTTATCTGCCTTACTAAAGGTGAAGGTCAAGGGACATCTCCCTTCAGGTTCTGGGGACTCTGAGAAACATTTATGTGGGTAAGAATTTCATGTTCCTTTGCTGCTGGTCCCAGGGAACTAAAACATTACATACAAATATCCACTTCTGTACCTCCTCCAACCCTAGACTAGAATAAGTGTGACTCACTGTTTGGAAGAGGAGCACAACCCCAATCTCTCCACCTCATTCTTCCTCCCCTGATTCCAAATTTCCAACTCAGAGTTAGCAGGCCTCAGAGAAATAACGTCAAATACTTAAATAAAATAAGTTCTAAAATTGTGTAAGTATCTGCAGTGGTTGAAGTACATGCAAAGTACAGAGGTATCACTGCAAACTTTGAATAATATGGCTACCTGAACAAATTCCACAAGTACCTACCCTTAGATGAAGCACTAAAGGTGGTCAATGGCTACTGAGAGAGAATAACCAGTTTTCTCCATACATGAGCTCCCATATAGTTTGTCCAGTACCAATTGGTCAGTCCAGAACAAATGTATAGCTAGGCAATGCTAAATAAACTTAATAGGCTATATATAAACATATATATACACATATAATGTTTGCGTGTGTGCATGTGTGAGTGTATTTGTATATGTGTGTAGCAAAAAATGAAAAAGATGTAATATATTTGGAAGGAAGAGACATGAGAAGGGTTGTGAAGGGAAGAGATGTCATTGGAGTGGTGTATAAACTCTTAAAAATTATTAGGAATAGACTTAATATCCAATCATTTAGGGTAAAAGTTTGGACTCTAGAAACCCCAGTATTCTGGAATTAGCTGCTAATCCTGACTAAATAGATCAGTAATGACAAAAGGCAAAGGGGGTAATTTGCACAATGGAAAGAAGAGCCAGTAAAGGGTCCAAGATTTCTGCATCTGCCTTCAGGGTGCTAACATGAGCTTTAAGTTCAAATAGAGAAGGAACTGAAGCAGAAGCACCAGAGCTCTGAATTGTTAAGCAATTCTGATAATGGCAGGGTTAGTTTGATACTTGTCTCAGCTCTGCTTCTCCAAAATGGTTTAAAAGCCATTGCTCAGGGGACAGGCTGGCTCTCAGGAGATGGTTGCTCATGCTCCAGCAGCTCCACTGGCTGGTCCTACATCAACCTGACAGGGATCGTCAGAGAGGAAGGAGCCTGAGTTAAGAAAATGTCACCATAAGATCAGGCTGTAAGCAGATCTGTCAGGCACTGTTTTAGTGGTTAATGGAGGAAAGTCCAGACCACTGTGCATGTTGCCATCCCTGGGCTGGTGGTCCTGGGTTCTGTAAGAAAGCATCAGCTAACCATGAGGACCAAGCCAGTAAGCAGCGTTCCTCCATGGCCTCTGCATCAGCTCCTGCCTTCTGGATCTTTCCCTGCATAAGTTCCTGCCTTTAGTGATTTTGATGATAAATTGTTATATGGAACTGTGAGTGAAATAACCCCTTTCCTCTGCAAGTTGCTTTTGGTCATGGTGTTTCACCACAGCAATAGAAACCCTAAGACAAGTATGAAGCTTTGCCCTTACTAAGTTGCCCCTTCATAAGGGGTACTGTGTTCTGTAAACCTCTCTTCTATAATGGGAGAATGCTGAAGTTATAGAACAACTAGAATCCTTTAGGTATCTTTGAAAATCTGGAGCATGACTGTGAAAAAAGCCTTCAGAGAGGTAGTTGAGTTACTCTTGAGTTTTTGACTTCACCTTGAAGGAAAATTGTATAGAACATGCATTTCCTCTTCAAGGTAGAGTCTTCTTCAATTATTGACATGCCTACTACATGCAAAGCTAAGAATGTGAATTTTTTTCTTTTTTTATTGTCAACTGGATGAAATTTAGAATTACCTAAGAGACACACCTCTGTGTTAATTTCTGAAGGCCTTTTCAGAAAGGATTTTATATGGGAAGATAGACTCACCATGAATTAAGACAGGATCATCCAATGGATTGGAGTCCCAGACTGAGTTAAATAATAAGTGTATAGCTAAGTGAGTACCAACTTCCTTGTCCTCTGAGAAGTGAGGCATTCCTGCCACTCATAATGTTAGCATAAGCTCCATCATGCCTTATCCATTAAAATGGATAAACTCTCTTAACATATGAGACAAAAAAAAATTCCTCCTATAAGTAATGTTTTGGTCAGATGTTTGTTTGCTCATAGTGATGCAAAGGGTAACTATTGCAGATACAGATACAAAATGAAGGTGAGAGCAGGATTTTATCTGATTTATTAACTAGAGGGGCCAGCAGAGAAGCTTGGGCTGCTTATCAAAAGTGTCTCAGTGTCTGTCATTAGATGAAGAGAAACACCTAGAAACTGAAGGATGAGGATTTATGCAAATATCTTCCCTTCCAAGTTTAACCAAAGATCAGAGCCCAGGCCTTTAACAGCTGGAATGACCTTTGTTGCTGTTGCTTTATGCCAACAGAGACAACTGTTTGTGGTGTACATGGGCCTTTTAGTCATCCTCATGGGATAGAGATGACATTGATTGGTGCTGGGCTATGTCAGGCAATGTCCGATGTTCTTTGTGAGAAGCCAGTTTCATTGTATTCCTCCTGAAATACATAGCTTCACTCACTTCACTCCACGTAAAATGCTTGAAGTCAAGCCTTTGGATTTTCAGATGCTGTAACGGTCTGAGATTGTGTTCTCATGAAACACTCATTTGCCCTTTACAGAAGGATAATGAATGGGAAGAAAGGTCACTTGTGTGTTCTCAAACATTGGCCCTGCTGTTAGTCAAATGTTGACTTGAGAGCTTGCTCACTTCAAAATCAAACACTGTAACTAGATACAGGTGTGATGAGAACATCTTCGCTTTGGAGGATCACTTTCGGTGTCATATGTAGATACAAAGGTTATAGGAGGAGATTGGGGTTTACAAATCTCAGATTTATAAAGAGGACTCCTTCAGAGCAGACTCTGGTGATATTTGTTTTAGGTCTTTCTTTAGTACTAATCCTGTCACTATGATAATACAACCAACCAACCATACCAACAAAAAGCACTGACCATATAACATGGAAAGTTCATATATGAACCTTGAGCCTAAAAAGGACCTGAACAATGATAACACAAGTTGACATGCCAACACAGGCAGGAAAAATCTCACAGTCCTGGATGGAGAAGCACAGGCAATTAATGTCTGCTGAGGAGAATCTATGTTGATAGGTTATCTACCAAGCTAGTAAGCAGCACTCCTTTATGGCCTCTGCATCAGCTCCTCACCCCCCAACCACTATCCATTCACTCTTCAAAGGGGGTAAGGCATCCTACCATAGGGAATGAGCTTTAAAAAGCCAGTTCATGTAATCAAGATAATTCCTGGTCCCATAGCCAGGAGATTCACTAAACAGCTTGATTAGCGCAACTGTCACCCTCATTCAAAGGGTCAAGTTCAGTCCCATGCAGGCTCTCCAGCTGTCAGTCCAGAGTTCATGCATGAGCTCACATTAGCTCAGGTCAGCCTTCCTCATGGTTTCTCCACTGTGCTCTTGACTCCCCCTCCCCTTGCTCCTTCCTCTCTCCACCTGAAGTCCAGGAATTCAGCCAAGTGCTTGGCTGTGGGTGTCTGCATCTGCTTCCATCAGCCATTGGATATAGGTTCTATGATGACAATTAGGGTAGTCACTAATCTGACTACAGGGGAAAGCTGGTTGGTTCAGGCACCTTCTCCCACATTGCTAGGAGTCTTAGCTGGGACCTTCTTGTGTGTTCCTGTGGATTTCTCTAGCACCATGTTTCTCCCTAAACCCATGACAGATCACTCTGTCATGATATCTCTTCCATTGCTCATCCCTACCCCAACTCAACCTTCTCAAACCCTCATGTTTTAACCCCCTCTCCTCTCCCCTCTACCTCCTCCAGGAGATCTTAACCATTCCTCCATCCTGGGGAAATCAATGTGTATCCCTCTTAGGGTCCTCTTCTCTACCTGGCTTCTCTGGGGTTGTGGAATGTAGACTGTTCATCCTCTACTGTGTGCTTTCTATAAAAGTGGGTTAAACATTTAAGGAAACTCATTTTCAACTGGTGTTTTTGCTTTCCACTGCATTATATAAGCTGATTTCCTCAATTTTCCTGAAGTTATGATTACAGTAAAAAAAAAAAGATTTAGATTTTGCTGTATCAGGAAATACACTCAGTTATCAAAAGTGCTGTAAGATAAGGATGGAAGTTCGTAGAAACCATCTAGGTGACAGAAGGAAGTGTTCACAACACAATGGAAGAGACTGCTAATGGAGAAGCTGTCTCTATGCTTCCGGCAGTGTTGAAAGGGAGGTGGAGAAGAATGGATACTGTCCCCAAGGCTGAAGTTATGATGAAACTGGACTATTCAAGAAGAAGAATACTAGAACAGAATTCACAGAATCACAGGGAGGCAGCAGTACTTGAGATATAGCAGGTTAACTCCTCCCTCCGTGGGCAGCAGTGCTACCAGCCAGTGGATGCAGCCTTACTTGGAGTGACAGAGAAGCAGGAATGACCCATGGTCACCAGTGCACACACAGTATACACACAGTAGGGAACATTCCTCACAGTGCAGGGGAGAGCCTCCCTGCTGTGGAATGACTCCACCAGTGCTGGGCCCCAGAAGTGAGGAAATGCTTGGAAGGAGGCCTGTTCATCACATGCAGTCCCCTGAGTGTGCCAGGAAAACCAAGATGCTTTACTTTGAATGGCTCAGCTGGTGGAATGTACAGAAACAAACATTCTTCTTAGGCTTAGTCTATTGCAGTGGTGTCTCCCAGAGATCAGAAAAGGGGAGCTGTGGACATGGATAGAGACAGGAGAAGACATCTAGATGAACTCCAGATGGATGTGCTACCCCAGATTCACTGCTCCATGATGAATTCAGGAAAGAAGGATTCTTTCTCTCTTCTTCAATGTTCCTCTGCCATATTGGAGAAGGCCCCTCTGGCTGGATCACTATGAAGAGAAAAGGAAATGTTGATGAAGAGGAGAAGATGGAGGAGCGGGGGAGGGAGGAGAAGAGGGAGGAGGGGAAGGGGGAGATAGACAACAACCCTTCATTTGCCACAACTGACTAAACTTAATGTTAAATGCTTATTTAATTGTGTATGTGTGTTTGCCTGCACATGTTCCTTTGAAGCACATACTTGACCTACAGAGATCAGAAGAGAGTATCAGATGCTCTTGATCCCTGTGAGCCTGGACTGGGGTTACCAATGCCTTGATCCCTGTGAGCTGGAAGTTAAAACTGTGTCATCTATGAGGACAGCAAGTGATCTTAATGCTGAGCTATCCCTCCAGCTCCTTGATATCTAATCTTAAAATGAGCACAAGAAATATAATAATTTGTTTCATGTTGTAAAATAAATATGCTGTTTCTATAAATGTAATGAATATGTGAGTTTAGGTTATATTTAACCTTACTGAGTCCTTTTCAGGGAAATTACTTTTAGTTACTGTGTGTCAAGTGTCTACATGGAACCTCTGGTGTCATAGTGACTCCTAATTCTCCCTCCCCCTTCCTTCAGTCTATAATATTTCTGCCCCATATTCCCTAATTTGAAAAATAGATTTTATTTTTATAAACTGAAACTTTTTTTTTTTTTGACATCTTGGCTCTCATGACCCAAGTTGCTTAGCCAAAGTTCCTTTAAATTCCTCAGTGGATGCTGAGATGCCACGTAAGATTCTTCTGTTTAATTTTAAAGCAGTCATCAAATGTCTTTGATAACTGGATGGAACAAAAATGTTATTAAAATTGAGCTGTAATTGTTTGCTTTGATATGCTCTGTGTAATGATGTTTGAAGCAGCCTGATTCAACGGCACAGTTACAGACGGAGCTACTTGTGTAAGCATCATAAACAGAGGGCTGTAGGACTTAGCAAAGGAGCAGGGGGAAGGGACAAGGGGTGGACGTGGGGCCACCGGCTGTGGAAAGGGAATTCCACTGCACTATACACCTATGCTCTTTCGAGACACTTAATGAAAAGTTGACAATTCATTTTTGTCTGTGCTTAATATCCTTGCTAAGGGAAATGATGAGTTTTGAATGATAAATAATTAATAATTTAGTGGTTTACATCAGAATAAAACTTAAAGATTTTGGTGAATTCTTTGGTTTGAATTCCAGAGCAACCATGTACCCATGAGGAAACAATTCCATTGGAGTGTGATAAGCTAAGGCACAGAAGACCCAGTCTGTTCTTTCTTTCGGAGAATCACCATTTCTCCTTAGAGTTTCTCCTTGTCTTCACATTGAGGGAAACTCTGCACACTCACCCACCCTGTGAGCATTTATCTGCAGAAGCCACCAGGAAGTAATCAGAGGCCATGAGGATTTAGAGTTCAGACTCCTCCCCACTCATTCCTGCATCTCTCTGGCCCATACCCAAGTGGTAGTTATGTGGATACTTAGTAGTCACACCACAGAAATGCTAGTGAGATCAAGGAAGGGTCAACTGAGAGCTGAGGGGGCTCTGGTCCCCTCTTCAGGTTCCCAGCCCTGTGGTGTTTCTGAGGTGTTCTGAAAGCAGAAACAATGCTGCTCTAGTCTTAATTAGAAGGTTTCATTCAACCAACAGCTCCAATACCACACACACACACACACACACACACACGTATTTGAATACACATGTATACACATACATGTGAACAGACACACACATGTGAACATACACAAGCACAAAGACACCAGTATACATGCATATGTGTGCACATACACATTCACACATACATAGACACCCATGTATGAATGTAGTATACACACATGTGGAGACATGCATGCACACGCACACACATATTTTAATTTTATAAGTTTAATTACCTGGAAGTACCTAGAATAGCCTTAGCAACATGTTCTGAAAAAAAAAAAAACATAAGCTACTTAAATAACAGTAGCATTACAAAGTGGAAACCACCTATAATCTATTTCCATTTATTGCTATTTCAATAATGCAATGCGAAGAATATGCATGGCTGTAGTAGCAATCAAGAAATTATTTAAAATTTACTTAAAGCCTTCCAAAAGATGACAGTTGTTATCCAGCTGCTAAGGTTATTTATACTAATAATTTTCTGAATATAATAAAACTTAATATTATGTGATATATAAAATGCAAATGTCAGCACATTTCAAACGCAGAAAACTAGTCTCACCTGAGAAGAGGGGGGCTGAATGACCAGGCGGGTTGTACAGAGTGCTGCTCTGTAAGGTTTGTCCAGCTTTGCACTTCTTACCTGCTAAGGTCCAGTATACAAACTTCTAGTCTCACTGTGCTACGTGAATTACCCATCACACCAAGTTCAACTGGCCCATCCTATCAGTCCTGACTTTCCTGTGCCTTATATTGCTATGTGTTTATACCTATGTTTGCAGAGCTCAGGAGGCTGCAGCCCAGCATGGGTCCTTTTTCCCCAATGCCTACTGTCTGCACACAGTAGGCTGATGGCGAGTGTCCACATTTCTTTTAACTCCCAAGTTGTAATTGATGTCTTGACTCCAAGACATATGCAGAGGGGCTGAGTTACATGTAAGCAAGCACGCAGTTCACACAGCAGAGTTCAGATGCTCTCATTTGGTTGTGGCCTTATGGGTTCTGTTTCAGGGGCATTTTCTACAGATCCCTGGTACAAAGGTGGCCCACAACCTTTAGTATGATTTCACTGGTAATAAAAGTTGTTCACCCAGTGCTTACGACCAATAGTTCTCAGACAGTTGTATGGCATGTGATTGTTCTCATGGGAATTGTGGAATTTTGGTTCTTGGGGATATCACTGGATTGGTCTTTGTGATCACACTCTAGCGTGTGCCTGCCCCCAAACCCTGTCCTCTCCTAATCATTAACCTCATCCTCCTTATATCCAGAGCTGACAAGAACTATTTCCTGAATTTAGATACCAAGTTTTCATCTCATTCTAAAGATGAGACAAGTGTAGTAAACTGTTTATAGTCAAGGTGCCTAAATTAATGGCACAAGGAAGCCCATTTATCCTGATTTTTAATTATGGGTGTGTGTACATGAGGTCAGACACCTGCAGGGACCAGAAGAGATTATCTGCTCCCTGGAGTAGGAGTTATAGGTGTTGGTGCAGCGTTTGACCTGGGTGCTGGGTGCTAGCTCAGGTCTTCTGGAAAAGCAGCAAGTATTTTTAATCATGCGCCATCTCTCTAGACTCAAGAGCAGGTTCCAAATGCCATTCTTACAGCTTTTCTTTACATTTTAAATAGTTTCAACATGATAAATAGCTTTAATCCCATCTTCTTATACCAGGCTTTAATGAAACATTTTTCAGCTATATCTTAGTAGAGGTTAATATATAGAGATAGTTATATATGTCATATAATATGTGTATAGGTATATTATATGCATACAACTATGTAATGAATTAAATACACAATGCACTGTGTATTGAATATCAGATAAACCTGATGCAGGCAATGACTGAATCTATTAAGGGAACAAATCTGCATCAGAGCTCAGTAGACACGCAGGCTTGTGGTTTCTTCAATGAAAGGGGTCATGACAGAATTGGCATTGTGAGCATTCACTTAAAAAGTTGGAAGTGTCTGTCTTTGTACCACCATGAAATAAGCCAGGATGAATGAATCAATCAATCACAGAGGAAGAAGGGCGGGCACAGGGGAAGGAGGAGTAAGAGAACAAAGTGTGAGAGATAGATACAGGTAGGAGTGAACGGGGGAGCGGAGGAGTACAAGAGGAAAAGACAAGATGGATGTTGCGTCCATCAGGAGCTCTAACAGCCTGGGTGAATCCACCCTAATGCTACACCGATCTTCATAGCCAGCAGAGACAGCCATAGCCTCTGGACAAGCAGGGTCAACAGGAACAGCGACCTTATGAGCCATTTAGATCTAGGTGGCGTTCTAAGCCATAGACAACAAGGCTGCTCACACACTGCTTTCTCATGTACCCTTGTCTCATACATATTTTCTCTTGACCTGTTACCATGCCCCAGTCTCCAGTGAAACCCAGACTTTGATTCTGACCTTCTGAATATTTCTCAGAGTGAAGGCATATTTCAGATAGGCTTTGTGGAAGCAAGGACTTCATAGATAGCCACCCCTGAAGTCAGAACTGACATGCCAGAGCTGCTGGGAAGTGTGGCCGAGGATTATGTCAGCAAGGCCACAGGGACTCCTGGGAGCACAGTGGCTTTCCATAGTTCTACTTTGCAGGGGAAATTTTTTTGCCAGTGCCAAATGGTTGTGTACCTTGACAATCCATTGGCCTTCAGCATCAAACCAGACTTTTTTATTACAAATAGTCCTGAATACTTGTGAAAGGAGTCAATGAAGAGCTCCATGGAACTACTTGAGGCTTTGACCGGTATGAGATGTATCTTCATGGGATGGGGTGGGGCTAGAAAGAGTCTATATCTAATTATGACATCTAGGTCTTACACAGTGTTTCCTGAGGCTTCCTTCTCCTGTGTTTGACTTCTAATCAAATGTTAAGAGGGCTTTTGCTGTTGAGGAATTTAACACTATCTTCCTTTCTTTGGGATCATTTCCTGACCAGACTGCACTATGATTAATCTGGAAGTGAAATATCATGAGATGTGACTATGAAATGTTGGGCAGAGGACAGTATCAGTCATCTTATATTTCTCTTTCTGTGGAGTTGCAATGTTGTCACAGGGTGAAGGGTGGGCTTCCCTCTTGTTAAAAATTTCCACAGAGCCGACATACACAGCACAACTGCTCAAATAACTGAGGCAGGGGACTGGCTCCCATCAGCTACTCCCATCTTTCCTTTGGTCACATGTTCCTGTTCCATTTGATACCAAGCCACAGTTACCTATCACTTCAGAATAGTGTGGTGGGCATATCTGGTGCTTTATTTTACAACCCAGTCATTTGACTCTTACTCACTTTTAAGGATATCTTGATCAGATTAAGTATAATAGTTGTCCATTTAGTCTAGAGGAAGAAAGACACCAGGGGTATCTAAATCCTCATCCCCTGCTCTTTCCTGACAGAGGGCTGGGTCTGTTAACTGCTACATCAGAGCTGCAGGCCACTCTTGGTGGTGGGATTCTTTTTGGTTTGTTATTCTTCAGGAAACATCTTTTTCTGTCCATAAATAAGAGAAACAAACATCTCAGAGAAACACTTTTTAAAAAGGATCCAACATGCTTCTACAGTCTCCACCCTAAAACTGAAGAACATTTTCTTCTCTGGGCTCGATGCAGAAATCTATATAAAGCTGAGAAAACACAATCAGTAGCTGTCATGTGTCATGTTTCCTTCTAATCTTCAAGCTCATTATGGTGGCAGAAATAAATTGAAAGTGTGTAGATAATAGAGCAAATTGTTTAAAACAACAGATATTTTAAAAAGGAAGCCTGGTAGCTATGCCAACTTCCCACATGACTGACTCATCGGCCACTGCTATAAAGAGCCATTAACTGGCAAATTGTTGATGATATCCAAAGATATCTCTCTATATATGTTTCTTTCTTCTATTTATGATGGGAATTTTAAAATAACTCTGAGTTTATTCATATATATGTTTGAAATTTATATTAAAGCTTCTATATATATACACACACACAGTACATGCATGCAAGCATGTATATATATATATATATGAATAAGCTGATAAATATTCTAATCTTCAAGTTTTGATTATGTTTTGATTAATAATTCCTTTGGTTCACCTTTCTCCTCTAACATTACGGGTAATTAAATCCATGATGTTTCTTCCATACTTTGCCTGGGAAGTTCCTTAGTCAAATGTCTAACTGATGCTTTTAACAAGAGTCATGAGTTTCTGCTCTCTCTCTCACTCTCTCTCTCTATTTCTCTCTGTCTCTCTGTGTGTGTGTGTGTGTCTGAGTTTGAAGACTCCATGCTGGTTAATGTTGTCCTTACAGGTCAGCAGTGCCTGAGACTTGCCCCTCCCCCACTTCAGCACTCTGATATATCTACTGTGTACCATAGCTGTGTTCCATGTACATGAATGAACAAGGCACTCTGAAGAAGGCTTCACCACAGACATGGGGAAGGAGGAGGCATTACTTTGCTACCATAGCAAAATATTGCAAGCTAAGTGGCTAATGTGGGAATCTATTTCTCCCAGTCTGGAGGCTTGAATGTCTCCTTTGAAGGTTCTAGAAGCTTCAGTGTCTGGTGAAGAAGTTCTTCTTGACATGTAGGTGGCTAGCCATCACAACAAGCAGGTTTCAACCTGTCCATTGCCTGGTTCTAACATCAAAGAGAAGTATGTGGTACCTCTTGCTTTGTATCCAGGAGCTCCACAGTGACTATGGCCAGGAAGGGATCTATCCTGGACATCCATGAGAATCTTTGTCTGGGAGTTCCCAACAGGGTAAGAGACACCTCCAAAGTTGTAGGCACTGCTTCTTACTTAGGATGTTTTGAGTTCTGCTTCCAAGTAGTCATTGAACTCTATCCCTGAAGGTCCTGATAGTTCTTTGCTAAAATATTGTTTCTTCCAGCTGGGTCTCTCTTAGTCAACTCATAGCACAGCAGGCATCCTAGCAGAGGCAGGTGAGAAAAAGGCAAGGTACCCAAGAAAGAAACCACAGAAACCAATGGGCATTACATCCCAATGATAAACACTGGTAAAAATGGGTCAGAATGATGAAGTAGCCAATGTATAGTAGCTTACATGACTTGGAAGAGCTATAGCTTGGACACTGGCTACAAACTACCTGTGTCCAGATGAACAGTGTCTGATGATTAATAATGCATGTGTTTACCTTGTCCTTACCTTTCGGCAACTGTGAATTTTTACTCCAGCTGGGTTCGGTGGGTGTACTAAATTCTACTTATTTCACATTGTAAACAACACAATTGAATAGATTTTGTCATAAAATCATTAGACATTGGCTTGTGCCTTATTTCTTTAAAGAAAGAAACAACAACTGGGGGATTCCTTTTATCATCATGTGGGAGATTTAACGGAGATGATTTCTGCAGCACTTTACAAACTGCTTGTATTTATGAAGGAAAGAAAAATATAAATCCACACATATTTCACTGCAGGGGAAATAAATGAAGCTTGGTGTCAGAAAGCTTGTCTTTAATCATGAAATGTGCAGCATTTGGCTGGTGGAGAATTAGCCATTTGTCTTACTAAAGTAACTCCTCAAGAGTGCCAAGGGCTCAGATGCAAAACCCACAGGGCTGTGTGTACCCTCCAGGGACCTGGGCATAAGCTATACTCAGAGACAAAGGAATGCCAGTATGCACACCCTCGATCGTATTTCTGCCAGGGATGTGCTAACTTACACCATTCTCTTTATCCCAAAAAGTCCCCACGAATATATCCATCAGACACACTGCACATTTGTAGCCATAGGATACTGAGCAAGAGACAGTAAGATTTCACTGTCTGGTGATTTATCTTTGGGCTATGTCATAGGCATTGTGGATGATGGAGTCATTTTTCCTGCCTTCTGAGACTTACACAGTTCTTAACCCATTTTCTGCTCTTGTGTCTGGATCTTCTTTGTGTTGGGTTATTATCTAAAGAGGCATGAGAAAGAAATACACATCAAAATAGTGAGGAAGGCAAAAATTGTCCCTGGTGGATTATTTCTACTACAAATGTGGCTATTTTGATGAACTTGATCCACATATTATCCAGGCAAGCTATCCATCAGAGTGGGTCAGTCCCGGGGAAGACTGCATCATAGCTGATCCTCTATCTGAAGAGACAGGCATTATTCTCCACAGCTGTGAGTTACTCATTTTCATTTACTATTCTAATCCAAAGGTTGTTTATAAGAAATGTCCTCACCAGAGTGCATGGTATTTTCAGATCGGTTCGGCCAGATTTATGTTCTGAGCTCATTGCGCAGCTGGCACAGAGAGAGGCGGGGCGTTATCGGCAACCCTAAATCCACATTATCTTCAATCTTGTTTCTCATATAGAATTTTGCATTTTTTATTTTTTTTCACATTCTAAAATGATGCCATTATTAAAATATCACACTAGGTTTTATAAAATTCCTGTGATTTTTTTGATATGTATTCTTAAAAATATTTAATTTTCTGTGTATGAATTTTATTTTCTGGATTTATATGCACAATATAAATGCTTGTAATCCTTGAAGGACAGAAGAGGGTGTCTGATGTCCTGGAAGTAGGTTAGAGATGGTTGTGAACCACCCTGTGGGCACTGGGAACTGAACCTGTATCCTCTACATGGACAATTATCTACTGAGCCACCTCTGCGGGCCCCATGTGTTTTCTTTTATTGTCCTCTGACATTTGGGCGAGGCAGCACGATTTGGGGATGTGAGAGTGGGGTTCTCCCAGAGTGAACTGGCCGGTAGATAGACCCAGGGAGGGCCCTTTAAGTTAGACTACCCAGCTCATCCCCACGTGCTGCTGCTCTTGACATTATTTTTATCTCTTGAGAGTTTCATACATACATATAGTGAATTTTAATCACTTCTATCCCCAACCTTTTTGTCTCATACTTCCCTACCATAACATCCCTTATGCCCAATAAGACCATGTGTGACTTTTACATGGTGTGTGTTTTTGTGTGTGTGTGTTTAATTAAATTAGAGTTGCTTCCAGGGTTATTTACTGGGACATGGGTACTGACCAATGGCTATACCACTGAAAAAATTGAGACTCTCTCTCCTAACAACTATTAACCTGCTGGTAGACCTTCATGGAGAGGCCATTTGATACACATTTTAATATGACATTACACACTTACATACAAAGCACTTCAAAATGTTTATGGTAGCAGAATTTTAAAAAATGTTCAAGCTCCTCTCAATTTCTTATTCCCCTGATTGGCCCAGAGGAAGAGTTGGTAAAGGCATGTGGAAGCCAGTGTGAGCTTATTTGGTATGGGCTCCACAGAGAATGCCCCAGGACCTAAGCTCAACCAGACAGGTCTGAACAAAAACAAAAGCAATGATGAGTTTTCTGGATAAATTCCAGTCAACTGGGAGGGAGGCTTTGAATGTGGTGTTGTTAACAAATGAGTTCCTGGCCAGGCCAGACTTGAGGACAGATGGGATTCTCTTATGACAAAGTGTCAGGCGCTATTTACAGCAGAATCCATTCTTTCGAGGGTGCATGGCCTGATTCTCCTGAAGGCACTTAGGACCCAGTGCTGGTGTTTTAATTGTGGGTATTGTAGGAAGCTCACCATCTAGGAATAATGATTGTAGAAGGCAGACCCTCTTCATCTGGAACCCTCCAGCAGAAGTGAAAGGAGCTAAGGCAGGGGGCTACTTATCAGGAGAACATGCTCAGACAGTGAGGCCAGTAGCATGGACTCTCCCCTGAAATTTTGCCAATTCCCACTGTATGCTATGAGGCCTCAGGGTCAGGATGCTCCCAGCAAGGACTGCTCAACAGGGTACTGCCTCTGTGCTTTTGAGGAGGTAAAGGAAGGCTGGAAACATTGCCAGCCTCTTGAGATCCATAATCATATTGGAAAAAGAGCAGTAATTAAATATCTTGATGGTTTTGACTTTATTTTGAATTCAGCTTGTTCTTTAGAGCAGGTGGTTATTCTATGTTGAATCATTTAATGTTGCACCTGGAGAGAAATAATGATTACTAGGTTTTAGCATAAGAAGTTATGAAAATATTTAGAAACATTATAAAGTTTCATTTCCTGCACACAATTACATATTACTTACACTACTGATGACTTCTAACTTGTGTTTTTAAGGATTTCCCCAAACAGAATCTCTAAGGGAAGTTCTGCTGTCTATTTGATATAGCCCACAGTTATTGGAATCTCTGTTGGAGGACTGCCTGCCTCAAATTGGCCAGTGGAGTAATTTTCTGATTGACATAGGTGGGCCAGCCCTCTGTGGGTGATGACATTCCCAGGAATTCTGTGATTTATAAGAAAGCTACTGGAAAACAGCTGGGGAAGACAATATTAAGTAGCATTATTTCATGGTTTCTGCTTCTGTTCCTGCTTGAGTTTCTGAGACCTGGGAGTATAAGCCAAATAAACCATTTCCTTCTTAAGGTCTTGGTTATGGTATTTTTTGCACCAATAGAAAGAAAATTAGAATCTTGGCCAGATTTATGCCAACTTGTAACCAGCTAGAGTCACCAGAAAGCAAGGTGCCTCAACTGAAAAGAAATGCCTCTCTAAGATCAGTCTGGAGACAAGCCTGTAGAGCATTTTCTTAGTTAGTGATCAGTGGGGGAGGACCAGCCCATTGTGGGTGGGGTCATCCCTGCATTGGTGGTCTTGGATTCTATAAGAAAGTAAACTGAACAAGCCATGGGAAACAAGTCAGTAAGCAGCATCCCTACATTCTCCTACCTCCAGATTCTTGCTCTGTAGTAAGAAGTTTTGACTTATTTGTTTTGGCCTAGACTTGTGGTTTGGACTTGTTCACAGCCCTTCTGTTTCTTAGCCCTAAATAATCACACAAAGACTTAATATTAATTATATGTTGTTTGGCCTGTGACTCAGGCTTATTGTTAGCTAGCTCTTAACTCATTTTTATTAATTTGTCTTGCCACATAGCCCATGGCTTATCTGTATTTTATTATATTTGTTTTTTGGGTGGCTGAATTGTGTCTCTCTGACTCTACCTTACTTTCCCTGTATCTATGCTTGGATTTCCCACCCACTTCTAAGCTGCTCTGCCATAGGCCAAACAGTCCCTTTATTAACTAATGATATTCACAGCATACAGGAAGCCATCCCACATCAATCTTTCTACTCTGTTAGAGGTCCCGTCCTGACATCCTTCGGTATTGGACTATGATATGGAAGTGTGAGCCAAATAAACCTTTCCCTCACAAAGTTGCTTTTGGTCATGATGTTTTAACCAGAACAATGATAGCCCTAAGAACAAAATTGTCACCAGAATGGTAGAATTTTCCTGTGACAAACCTAACCATGATGTTTTGAGAAGGCTTGCAGAACATCTTTGAAACTTTGTGCTAAAAAAGCTATGCGGTGTTCAAAGCTTGGTGAATTGTTCTGTGGGGTCATGGAAGTCAATGCCAAGGGCAGTGAAGATGATGGAGGCCTGGCTTGTGAAATTCAGCAAGATGTTTCAAGATTCTATAAGGATCCTTTGCTCTTCTGAATTAAGACTCTGTGGTTCTGGTCACCTGGGGCTGAAGAGTCAGCTGTGATCAAAAAGAAACCAGCCCCATGAAGTGAAATAATTATTTTACCAGGACTGTCAATGCTGGATAGTTGGAGCTGGGAAATTAGTGGTGATTACAAAGAGACCAGCTTCATAGATGTGACATCTTTCACAGTGCATTTCCTCAAGATCAGAAGCTACGTTCTGCAGGTGGCCAAGATTGTACTTTGTGCTGGCAACTGAACTTGGTCACATGTATGAGCCCCCCAGGTGGTATTGTTTCTGAAGTCAGGAAGCAGTCATAGAGAGCAGATGAAGCTCTGCACTGTGAGAGGCCAGGGGAGTCCATTGGTGAACATACAGCTAAGTTGCCGTGGAAGACCCCAACCTTTTGGAGATGCCTGTACAATGGGGTGACTACCAAGAAGAACAGCAGTGGAGTGGAGCCTGTCTTTAGCTACAAGACAAATGGTGAGTGCTGCAGAGGGCAGAGCCTGAGAAGTGACCCAGGCCCCGAGAAGAAACCTGAAAGATTGTGAGTGGATCCTGGATAACAGACATTGGAAGGTTCACACGGAACTTTCACTTTGTTTTCACTTTGGTCTGATTATGACTGTACCCTGGTTCTTCCATCTCAAAATAAAGTATTTAACTTATTTTTGATTTTTATAGGAGACTACAGTTGACAGATTTCTGGTTGTAGCAAAGACATTGGGTTATAAAAGAGACAGTACTTTTAAAGTGTTTGAATTCGTATGACTCTAGGACATTATAAGTTTCTAAACTATTTTGTATTGTGTTGTTCACATTAATGTGTGACCTTGGGGTCAAGATCAAAAAGGAAAAGTTGTGACTGAACAGTGATATATTTGTGTGTCATGTTGGCAAGGGGTCAGTTGTGTTGACATTTTTATGTCAACTATACAAAGGGTAGGGTCATCAGAGAAAAGGGAACCTCAATTAAATAAATGCCTCCATGAGATCTGCTGTCGGCACACATGTAGGGTATTTTCTTAATTAGTGATTAATGGGGGAGAGCCCAGCTCATTTCCCTGGGCAGATGGTCTGGATTCTATAAGAAAACAGGATTAGCAAGCAAGTCCTGAAGAACAAGACAGTAAGCAGCACCCGTCCATAGCCTCTGTGTCAGCTCCTTCCTCCAGTTTCTAGACATGTTTGAATTCTGTCCTGACTTCCTTCAGGGATGAATGGTGATATGGACGTGTAAGCCAAACTCCTTCTCCCAAAGTTGCTTTTTGTCATGGTGTTTTATCATAGCAACAAACCCTAATTAAGACACATGATACTGTTTCTTTTAAAGGTAAACATTGCAGTATAGATTACTACTGGGTGATTAACAAGCCACAGTCTTTAAATATTTTAAACTGAAAAACTAGCCAGAAGATACAAAACATTTTTACATGTCACAAGTAAGCATTAGGCTTATTCTAAAACAAATTAAAGAAGCAGTGATACCTAAGATTATCTTGTTAGTTATCTCTGTCCTTCACTAGGGCAGTTGCTCTGTGTTCAACTGTCCTGGTGGCTTTGTAATGTTCTCATGGCCAACATGATTGACAGTATCTAGATTTAGCTTTGACTGGATAGCTGGATTAATGTTTTCAATGGGGGATCACAATGTATGTACACAGACAAGGCATGAGCATTACTTAAAAATAAACCTTACTCTGTGTTCTGCCTGAAGACAATCACTTCTTTAGAATTAATCCTGAGACTTCCTGTCTTTCTGCAGGTGCAGAAGTTCTAGAAGTTTCTATGGTCCACCACTTCGAAAGGAAACAACATTGGTATGTTCAGTCTGTTAAAAGACTTATTTGTTTTAGTAACTGTATCTGAAATTAGTTGGGATCATTTCCCCATGATTGACACCTTTGAGTTCTTAACATGTGACATCATTCTGTCCATTCTTAGGCTTCTTGTCTCATGTGGGGTTTTCTCTATCACCTCAAATTTGTGTTGGAGAGAAGAAAATTATGTTTAAGTAGATAAACGACTAATTAAAAGAGAGTCATGCAGAGTTTTATTCATATAGTGCTTTTTTGTTGGAAATCTTGCCAGATGATATATTCTGATCATGGTTTACCCTTCCCCAACTACTCCCAGACTTTTCTGGGATCACTCGCCCAACTATTTATCTTTTCTTTCTCCCCACTTAGGAAAAAAAAAATTTGTATTTATGTTTTGAAAATTCAGTGTAGTCCTTTATTCTTGATATCTTTCTTCTTTGTTTTTTCCTGGAAGCCCTGGTCACAAAGAAGGCAGGAGGCACTCTGACCTCACTGTTCCTGAGTGTCAAGTCCTGGATCTCAGGTTCTCTGGAATGCTAAGGTCATTGGTCACCTTGGGCTGTGGTCCTCGTAGCTCAGAGTGTTTGTCCACCTGTGTTCCCTGCTCCCAGTTCTCTGAGGCCAGGCCTTCAGGTGATTTCTAACCAAGGGTTTGGAAGAGCCCTAATCTCGAAACATGACCATGCCCCATATGCCTCTTATGGTCTGCTGTAGTGTTTAGGGAGATAAGCTGACACCAAATTCCAAAACAGAATAACCTGCTCTGGGATATGACCTCGGGGAGCTATTTCATTTGTGCCTTGTGTTATCTGGTTATGTTTTTCCCTGGCAGCTATCTGGCTCTCCATGGGTATCATTGCTTTTGACTGTTCCCATGGTTTCACACTTTCCTATGTGTGTGTGTGTGTGTGCACAAAAAAGTATGTTAGTAGGTGAATTGGTGTGTGGGTGTCCTCCTGAGTGTAGACACCCCCTCATTCTAGTATCTCAGCACAGGCAGGGTAATTTAATGCTGCTGGGGAACAGGGAGGAACTCTGGGCTGATTTTGGATTGGCACTAATGAGCTCCATGACCTTGAACGGGTCATTCTGCACCTCCTGTACTTTCTATCACATAGCCTGGGCTGGCTGCACAGGTCCCTTTGGGGTTAAAAATTAATTTTGGGATGGATTAATTTTGGGTTTTATGTGACATTGTGACCTAGGCAAATGGTCTCAACTCCGAGAATGAGATCATGGGGGACTAATTTCTGATTCTATCATGAAAAGCACACCAGGGAGCATCATAGCATGTTTTTCTCTCTTTACCCTAGACATGCTGGCCTGTGTTCTGTCCTTTTGCTTGTTTGAAGAGGACACAGGCTCTACTTGGCCAGGCTCAGTGTTATGTTGTTACATTGCTGAGGCCACGCCCCCTGCAGGGCCTCCAAAGAGCGTCTGATGTTTATCTTTAAGGAGTATTTACCTTTAAAATCCCCAACCACATAGGAGACTTCCACATTTATTTCTCTTCCTCTCTACCCTCTTGTCTCTTTCTCCTCTCTTCCCCTCCCCCTCCTTAATAAACCTAATATGGCTGCCTTGGCTGTGTGCCGATGAGTTCTTTCACACAAGAAATACTAACACTTAGTTCTTGATATACTCCTCAAGGTTTATGCTATGAGTGAAGGCTGTACATCTTAACTACAGAAAAGGTGGTTAATGCAGGGCATCTGGTCTCCCAGGCAATAGCAGCAAGATTACAGAGGTAGCAGATAGGATAGCTAGAATAAGAACAGCCACAGTGGTCCCAAACACTTGTCTAGTCTTTAGCACATAGCTCTGCTTTACTCCATGTGTGGTTAAAGGACAGTATTGTCCCTACTATCTGTCTGTTGACTCAATCTTTCTTGGGATTTGAAAACTTGCCAAAAAGTGACCTTCAAAGAAATCAGGTGTGTGTGTGTTTGTATGTTTGTGTATGTAGGTATATACATATATTTGTATATACATTCTTAAATGTATACATACGTATACAAACCTATATATGCTTAAATTCATCAGGGTCATATTTTGATGCTAATTAAACAAAGTTCTAAATGGCCAATGATGCTGAGGGCAAAGTGGCATTCTGATTGTGTAGGATCAAGCAGACAAATCTGTGATTCCCACCCATACTTCTCCCAGCACACAGGCCAGAATATGCCTTACCTTTTTAAATGACCTGCATCAAAGTGTCTGTGCAGGAAATATGATCATTTGTGTGTGTAGAGCAGGCCACCAGGACATTGTTCTCATGGGGAGTCAGGGATATGGGAGGCCGACTGGTAGAGAGCAAGCAACCTGTCAGCTGTCAACAGCCCAGCTCTGTACTCTAACCTTGTAGATAGTAGATAGAATATTGATCATTCCCACATCCAGAGGTCTGTGATCCTGTCATGAGACATAGTTCAGTGGCAGAAGACTTGTTTCCTTGCCTTGCATGTGTGAGGCCTTAGGTTCCAGTTTTAGGATTGCTAAAACAAAACAACAAAAAGCAATAATACTAACAAACTCCTAAGAGTAGAATAGAAACATTACCAACAACTTCAGTGATTCTGCTGTAGTTTTTTTCTTCTTTTTGTATTTAAATATTATTTATTTTTATTTTATGTGTATGAGTGTTTCCCTGCATACATGTATGTACACCCTGTACATGCAGTACCTGTGAAGGCCAGAAGAGGGTGTCAGGTCCCACAGAACTGCAGTTAAAGATTATTATGAGCTGCTGTGCTCTGCAAACGCAGTAAATGCTCTTAATTTCTGTCTCTTCAGCCCCATTCTCTTCAACACCTGTCAAGCCTTACTCTAGAATCAAAAGGGGTGGGGCTTTTCTTTCAGGGAAGTGGTATCTCCACAGCACCTATATGATTCTAAGGGCTGCTGTAAAAATCTTCTGTGACGGATTTCTTCCCATGTTGTGTTGGTCCAAAAGAAACCCTCCCTTCCTAGGTGGCTTTTATTGAGCATTTTACCACAGTGATGAGCTTTTCTTGAGTATTTTACCACACATTTGGACTTAGCTTGAATCTGTGGCACCTGTTCTTACTTCCAGCTGAGGTCTCATTCTTCATCAGGACCTGTATTTGTAGATAACAATATTTAACCTGTTATAGCTCCTAATTCAGCAAAATACACATTGCTTACTGAGCATGCACTAAATGTGTTTCTCCTGACATGTTGTATGAGTCCAGCCTTCCTGCTTCACTCTTTCCAACTAAATGAATGATCACATTTTCATGTTTAGGATGATGCTCAAGACGGTCTTTGCAGTTAGCTGTGTTTTTGTGCCTCCCCATCATCATGAAGAGCACTCTGTCCCTCCCAGTCCTGGCGCATCCTACTCATCATCTAAAAGAGAAGTGTACAGAATGTAGGGATCACATACTGTCTCTCCCCTTCCGGCTCAGCTAATCCTACCATCAGCTCACTCACGTGGTGCTGAGAAAACATCTGGAGAGGAGAATAATGGGAGCAGCCACTGCAGAAAAAGCCCTGCTTTACCACGCAACAGAGTAACGAGTGTCAGTAATGAATCCTCCTCTTAGCCAGCGTCTGTGGTGGGCTGGCTTAAAGGGCAGACATGTCTTCTACTGCAAACACCCAGATCTGCATGTCTGAATGCAGATGAGAAATATTGTATGTGTGTGTATGTCTTTTTTTTTTTTTTAATATAGAGAACTCCATTGTGTCAGGGGAAAAAAAAAAGAAAGCCTGCCCCTGCTAACAAATCAAGCTTGTTTTCATAGCCTTTCTTTTTTTTCTTCAGCCTCTGAGGGTTTGGGAGGGCATGCTGTTAGGATCTGGGAAGCTCTCCAAACTGTCTATGAAAAGAAAAGTTGAAGGTGGCAGGGAAAATAGGAACCCTCCCGTCATCCTCACCCACCAGGGCTGGGAAGAGATGAAGAGGATGCAGCACTTAGTCGGACTTTGGAGGGCTTCTCGTGGAGAACTGGATTACTACAACTGGATCAGTTGCCTGTCCCTAGCACCACTGTGTGTAGCCATAGGTCTAATTCAGCTGACTGCTACAGGAATCATGATCAGCAGTCCACACTGTCCACATGCAATCTCACTTTTCAGTGTTTGTCTGCAATAAGGGTCCAGGGCTATCTCTTCCCCCAGGCTCCTTGCTCAACAGCAGCTGCTATCAATCCCATTGGGAGGTCCCACTCATGGGACAGCCATGGTCTTTGCAAAGTTTCAAGGCCCATGAACTTTGCCTGCTCTAAATACCACAGTGGGTCCCATTAATCCACAGCTGGCTACACTGGGATACAATTAATAGGCATGATTAACTGGGGATAGGGCCCTAAAAGTCTTCAAATAAAGGAGTGTTGTTTTCATCTTTTAGACAACTTAGTAAGAAGAAGTAGATGGTGTACGGAAGTGCACGGCAAAGGCAGATGGGAGACCAGAAACCTAAGACTCTAAATCCCAATGTGGATGTTGTGAGGTGAAGGATCTAAGAGGTGTATGCTCATTCTGTTGAACAATTCATATGAATATGTGTTCATATGTGCAACATTAAAGTGAGCTTAAAGAAAAGTGTATGTTGGAAAGACACAAAACAGAAACAGCAATGCTGGTGTGCAAGTAAAATATTAAAAAAAAAACCCTCCCCAGAAATCTCTAAAATATTAGTATTGAAGCAAATTCTGGGGTAAATGGGGTTATGGCTGAGTGGTAGAGCAAATGCTTACCTAGTATGTGAATCCCTGAGCAACAAAGCCTAATATATTTGCTTGAATGGAGAGAATTCATTTACTTTTTTATTTCCAAATGACTTCTCAGTTGATTGACAATATCTCCCAAAACAAATCCTTGGAGAACAAATAGCCCTTTACTTGAACTAGGTGCTTATGTACTGGATGAGGAGACAAACCAGAGTGTTGGGCCCTTTTGAGGCCGCGGGGTTGAGGTCCAGTGTAAATTCCTAAGCCTTCCTAGAGTTTGGCAACCTGTCTCTGTCCATAAACTCCATGTGTGGTTGACTCAGCACTGCCTCTGCCTAGCCTCTGCTAACATAGTAAAATACTATTGGCCTTTTCCCCCACATCCCAAGAACCCCACCCCCTTCTCACAACCCTATATAAGCGCCAGACTGACGCAATAAAGTGATTTCTTGCTTCGACAAGGCTTCCGGCACAGCCTGTGATTTCCCCTGGTGGCTAGGGGGTACTCGGTCATCAACACCCACCATCCCACTCCAAGCCCAGGGAGAGGCCGGCTGGTCCAGATCTCCCTCTGCCCATCTGCCAGTCAGAAAGAGTCTGGCATCAGAGTGATACAAGACAACTTTTCCTGTGTGTTTGAAATAAGAGAGAGTCTTTGTTTGCAGCTAACAGTGCACAGGTACTAGGCTGCTGCTGGAGAGGTTGTGCCAACCTCAGGTTTCCAGGGGCAGGATGATGGCTCAAAGAGCCTGTGAACTGGAAGGTACTAATTACAGGACCTGGAAGCTGTACTTTCAAAGCTGGGCTGTTTTCATGTTTCCTGTCTTTTCTTTGTTATTTCTTCTTTATTCTGTCTCTCTCTGAATGTATTAAAGGTCTCTTGGAAAATTCTAGCCTGTCTCAGCTAACTAAAGGGAACTGTGAAAGAAGAGTCTGTCTAGGAGAGCAGTTTTTGTTTTAGGCAATTCAGTATTAGTATTTTATTTTTTGAAAATAATTTGAGTTTTCCAGACTACATCTGTTATAAGCATGGAAATTAACCAAAAAAGAAATATGATGGATAACTTTTCTATCCTAAGAGAATCTTTGATAACATGATGATATTTTTCAAAGATATATGTAGATGGCTTTTATAGCTAGTCAACCTGTTAATATAGACTGGTTCCTCTTCTTTCCATATTTTGTTTACCATCTTCTCATATATATATATTTACATGAATGCAGAGGCATCGACCTTACCAATACTGCATTTCAGTTTGCTGTTGACCCAGCCTCATCCCCAGGTCTAGCTTGGTATGAGCTCACCTGTGGAACACGGGGTTACTTACACATTTATCTCTTCCATAGCTCACATTTCTGAAGACTTTCCGAGGATCTTGAGATTCTCATTATTGCAGTGTCTAAGGAAACATCTCTTTTCCACTTGTTACTTTGTCACACTATATTTTGAATATTCCTATTTCTCTGTCTACAGTGACACACAGAGATGTCTCATTATCTGCCTTGTTTAGGAGGTGATTAACACGTCATTAACATGGGAAGAGTTGGGGAAATTGTTAAAGGCTGTCGAAAAGTGTAGTAACTGTTAATAGTCACCAACTGTTCATAAAGCATTTAGCTTAATTTGTAAGAAACTAGAGTGTCTGGAGCTTCACTAATTCACATAAAATTTTGCCAATAGTAATGGTCCTTTTGCTTGTGGGCTTGTGATTGGTCTCCAACCGGGTCAAGAAGGATTTCTCCCCATGCTAGGGTTTTATGGTTAGGGGCATCATGGGGGTTTTTTGCTTCCTTCTATGACATCTGGTATCAACTATAGCCATACACAGACCTCCTGACTCAATGGACCATTCATTTTCCTACAGAAAGCTATGTGAATTTTAAAAAAGCACTCAGGAGTGTCTATAATGGAGGCCATGTGTTATCAATTAGAGAAAAGGGAGAAATTAGCTTTGCTTAGCTCTTTGCCATTACCTACAAGAAAACGTCTGTCCTAAGATAAACCTAGCCCAACCTGAGGCTGTTGGGTCAAGTGCCACTGGTGACCTTTTTCAGACTCTGATGAAGTAGCAGTCACCCCTGTGTACCTGTCATGGGCATGTCAGGCTATCCTGTACCTGAGTATCACACAGACTCATGACACCAATCTTCTCCAGCACACAGAAAGCAGCTGCTTCTTGCTATAATTTTAGGAGTGCTAAGAAGTTTTTTCTGGCCCTGAATAATCCCTACTAACTTTAGCAGCTCATTCCCAATGAAAAATTATTTTCTAATTTCAACAGTCCTTTGCTTCTGTGTCCTTATAGTAACATCTTGAGGGAAAGTCACTTCTGGGCTGCTGAGGACTATTTATATTGAAAGAGCCTCATCTAGGAGATTTCTAATAGATGGCACCTGGGTACGTGTGGAAGCATGGAAGGGAGTTGTATAGAATGAGAGGGAATTTATGAGTGTGGGTAGAAGACAGAGTGGGAAACCAAGGAAGAGCGTGATGTCCCTCTGCTTGGGATGCTACAAGGCCTGGCTGCTTAGCAAAGCAGGGGTCTGGAGGTTCTGGGATTCAAGAGCACACGATTTCTCCTGAAGACCAAAGGCCTGCTCACCACGGTATTTCTGTGGAAATCTACTCTGGATCCCACCCCTATTCTCTTAGCATCTCCCCTTGAAGCACGGTCCACTCCTTCAATATGCCCTGTGACTCAACTTCTATTATGTCACTTTATGATGGCCCAAACAAACTTAATCCCACATTTTGATTTCAAGTCTCTTCTGGTTTTGTTTTCCTAAATGCACATAATAGTACCTAACAGTGTGAGCACCATAAAGGACCTTTGTAAAAGAGATCTTTATAATGTGCTGTTTTGATATTTACAATATTATCTTGATGTACATCTGACATTTCAGTAGTTGGCTTAAGTTTAAAGCAGTATGTCATGCTGTTTGGTTAGAGAACAGAAACTTGAACATACCACAGTGATCCCCAGAAGCTGTAGACTACTATGTGAGGATCTCATGAACTAAAATAATGGTTTATGGTATATGAGAGGGCTTGATTCTGCCCTGCTTGAGAGGACTATGCCTCAATGGGACAGGCCCTGCTCCATATACTCACATAGTACCTGGTTGAAGCAGGGTGGTCCTAACTTTGTGGTTATAGCATCGAACGGAAATAGCACAGCCTTCTCGAAGCTTACCATCCCAATAGGAAGTAAACATACGTAAATCAAAGAGTCTGCCAGATTGCATTGGAGAATAAGAAGAAGCCTAAGCAGACAAGAATATATGGATCTAGGGCATTCAAACAGGGTTCAGATCTTCCATATAACTTTGAAAGTTCGTCCTACAGTTTACACAGAATGAAAGATGTCAACTGTGGCAGTGTCCTGGAAGGTGTTACATACTGTGGCTTGTTGTAGGTAGTACATTCTTAGCATACAAACAATGTGAACATACTGAAAATAAAGTACTTTTTTTTCCCTTGCAATAAGAAACTCCTAGGAAAGATAGTCCCTGATTCTCTGTGGGGTTTGACATTACAATTGCAATAGGATCTCAAATTTTAAAGAGCAACAAAATGGAAGGAGAAACAGATATAAGGAGTGACAGGATACACTAGGCAGCAACATAGAAGGGACACTAAAGGGGCCAGACAAAAGCCTGGACAGTAGTTAAAAGGTGTACTATTGACTGCTGGCTACCAAGCTTGTAGAGAGGATCAGTTTATTTTGGTTTACAGCTGCAAAACTTTCAGTCCTTGGGTTACTTATCCCCTTGGCCTTTGGGCCTAAAATAGGGCACTGCTTCTGGGTAGACAGGGAGTTCATGGTGGAAATGTCACATTTACTTTTTCTGGAGAAACATGAGCAAACATAGATAAACTCTAGGTAGGGTACAAATAACTAACTGAAGAATCCCAGCCCTATTGGTTAGAAGTATCCTGCATAGGCTTAGATATTGGAAACTTGGTCTCCAGTTGGTGGTGTTGCTCAGGGAGGGTGAGAAGGTGTGGCCTTCCTGGAGGAAGTATGACACCAAGGGTGAGCTTTGAGATTGTGTAGCTTTGCACCACTTCCAGTCGACCTTTTCTGTTTTGTTGTTGTGGGTTGTGATGTGATCTCCCAGCTTCCTGCTGCAGCCGCTATGCCTTCCTGCTCCCATGGTTTCCTGTTATGATGGGTTCTTACCTCTGTAGAACCCTACATTGCTGTCTTGGTTGTCTTTTGTCAACTTGATACAAACACAGACATATATCTGTAGTCAATTCTGTGGGCTGTTTTCTTGATCAGTGATAGATACGGGATGCTCCAACTCATGGTGGGTGGTGCCATTACTGGTCAAGTGGTCCCAAGTTTTATAAGAAAGCAGGCTGGGCAAGCCACCAATAGCAAACTACTGAGCAGTGTTCTTTAAGGGCTCTGCTTTGGTTCCTGCTTCCAGGTTCCTGCTTGGACTTCTGCCTTGACTTCCTTGAATGATGGACTGTAATGTGGAAGTGTAGGCCAAATTAACACTTACTTCCCCAAGTAGCTTTTCCTCATGGCCCTTTCACAGCAACAGAAAAAATAACTAATATGCTACCAGGTCTAGCTTGGCGAACCATTGAGTTTAATTGGGATTACCCAGAGGAACTCAAAATAGCTTATCTAGATACAGGCAAGGGCAGTTCAAATGTTGTTGCTCTATTATAAAAAACCTCCCTCCCCTTAGCAATAATTAGCCACTTAGATATTGTAAAAGAGGAGCAGGGTCTTATGCGCTACTGCATGAACCACTTGAGACTCTTGTGTATCTTGAGAGTCACCACAAAGTGCTAAAGGCCCAGCCTGGTAAAGACCTCTCCCAGATTGTAACTAAATTGTAGCTGAATGGTAGTGCCTGGAGAGGACAGGGTCAACCCATATAGGGGTAAGGCTCTTTGCCTTGTGGCAGTGAGGACTAGAAAAAGAAAAGCCAGATTGTGTTGGAATGCCAACATGTCCTTCATGGACAGCTTCCCAGTGACCTTACTGTCTTCTACTAGATATCACCTTTTGACATTCCAGCTCCTGATAGTGTCACAAGTTAGGGACCAATCCCTAAACATACAGACTTAGGGGAGACTTAATGTTCAAATTATAACAAATCTCTGCTGTCTTCACTTTAGTTATCATTTTTTAAATAGCTTGAGAAATTGAACATGCATATCATGTGTTTTGATCAAGTCCACCCCATTTTCCTCCACTCTTGATTCTTCTACCAGGGTTCTCTTCCAACTTTGTGTTTTTGTTTTTTCCCACGGAGTCCATTTATCTGCATAAAACTGGACCATTGCCTGGAGCATGGACAGCCTCTCAGGTGCCTTTTCCATAAAGAAAAGAGACTCTTCTTGATCTTTGTCTTCGGGGTTTCTATTACTGTGATGAAACACTATGGCCAGAAACAAGATGGGGATGAAAGGGTTACTTAGCTTACACTTCCACATCATAGTCCATCACTGAAGGAAGTAAAGACAGGGTAGGAATCTTGACGAAGGAGCTGATGCAGAGGCCATGGAAGGATGCTTCTCATGGCTTGTTCAGCCTGCTTTCTTATAGAACCCAGGACTACCACCTCAGGATGGCAACACCCATAATAGGTTGGACCCTCACCCATCAATCACTAATTAAGAAAATGCCCTACAGGCTTGTCCACAGCTCGTTCTTATGAAGGCATTTTCTCAGCTGAGGCTCTCTCCTCTCTGATAACTCTATCTGGTGTCAATTTGACATAAAACTAGCCAGGACAATGCTGCACAGGTCTTGTGCATGCTGTTAAAATGGCTGTGAGTTCATCTGTTCACCTTCCCTGCTGTGTTCTGAAAATGTCTTAGGCATTTCATCAAGTAAGTACATTTCAGTTTTGATGCATATTTTCCCATTAAGGAGAGATATGTCACTATTTCAGATATGTGTCAATTATTTTATCTAAATAATGGCCCATTTTCCCCCTACTTTTTCTCTGCCTTTCCCTTTGTAATTAGGAAGATTATTTCTTCATCTTGGATATTAGTTTGTTAAATGCATCTCCTGAAGATCTCTTCTGGCTCTGACCTACACTTGACTCACTTCCTGGTAGATCAATGACCAACGCTCCGTAAAGTTGTCTTTGATAGCTTGTTCATTGCTGTGGACTGGGTATCCATCCCCCAGATTCAACAACCAAAGCCCTAAGCTCAGAAGCGAAGGTTGGTTTAGGTTGGATGGGGTCACAGAAGTTTTCTGTACTAAATCTGGGGCCCTTATAAAAAGCAGCAAGAGATGATTGTTCTCTCATCTCTCTGCTATGCTGAGATTCAGCAAAAAAGTAGCTGTCCCCAAGCCAGAAAGAGCAGCCATAGCAGGGTCCTGCCATGCAGATCCTGACTTCAGTCTGCATAACTTTATAAAAGTCCTTATTATTACTATTTTATTTATTCATGTGTGTTGCTCACATGTATGCATGCATGAATGTAGAGGTTATAGAACAATCCTGAATCTCAAATGCATCTTATATTTTCATCAGGGTCTCTCAGTGAGATATAGTCTTTACTAGGGCAGCCTGAACTAACTGTTTTGCTTTTGGAATCCTGTTTAAAAAGTCTCGGTTTGTTTTAATATTGCAAGAATATTTTCACATATCCTGTATTGTTTTAGTTCTCATTAAGATCTATGAGTAATTTAAGATTAATTTGTTTGCTTAAAGTATGAGATGGATCTTGTACAATATCTGTAAATATCCAATTAACCCAGAACAGTTCATTGAAATGATCATCTCTCCAAACTACCTCACACTCTTATTTTTATCACAAATTTGGCAACTGTGTTTGTCTGTTTGTGTCTCCTTCTAGATTCTTAATTCTTGTAGTAAAACTATATCTTTTTAATTTTTATTGTCTTACAATAAGCCTGACTCTTGTGTTAATTTTTGTTCTAATTTAATATCATCATGAGTCTGGGAGAAATAATTTCCATATAATTTTTAGAACAAGTTCATCAAAATTTATTTTTTTAAAGATCTTATTGAAATTTAGCTAAGAAAAAAATTAAGCTGAGTATCACAAACTAAAGATTGCCTGAAGAGCAGATTATTTTTTACAATATTGAATTTTATAATGTCTATAAATACATCAGGTTTATATTTAATAACTTCCAATAATAATTTACAATTATATTTTAGTGTCTTTATAGAGATCTTAAATTGCTTCTGAATTTTTCTTAGGAATTTAATATTTTGTTGTTTTATAAAAATTAATATTAAATTATAAAAATTAATATTAAATATTAATTTATGTAACATATTTGATTACTTCATTTATACATATAATAACTCAGATTTTTTTGAGACTATATGAACACAAAACATTACCATATGCATGTGGTGGTGTGTTTCTTATTTCCTCCTGTGTGACAAAGAAAATTACCTCACTCAGTGCAGTGTGAAGATTAACTTAGGATGCTTTGACACCATGAAGGTTCGAGTTTGTTTTCTGTGGCAAAGACTATGACCTGAAGGTACTTTGGAAGAGTCATTTGGCTTATGGTTTACAATCTGTTATGAAAGGAAGTCAAGGGAGGAATGTAGAGTCAGGACCTGAAGAAGAGGCCATGAGGTGATGCTCTTTGGTGGCTTACTCTCCAGGGCCTGCTCAGTCTGAGTTTTTATATAGCCCAGAACTCTAGTGGCAGGACCACTCACTGTCCTTAGGCCCTCTCCATCAGTCATTAGTCTAGATTATTTCCTCCAGACTTGCCTACAGCCAGTCTGATGAAGACTTTTCTCAATTAAGGTTTTCTTTTCACAAATGACACTGGATTGTTCCAGATCAACAAAACCACCAGCACAGACTCCTTTTGGCTAAGTTTAGTTATGACTTCCCAGCTCTCAAGGTGCTGGAAGATGTTTCTTATTAATATTGTTTTCCTAGAAGCCATTCTGAGTGCAGAGTGCACTCTGATGCACACTCAGAGTCCACAGCTCTTATTGTTTCCATAATGTTTCTATATTACTACCTTGGGCACTGACTCCCAGTCTTGAAATACAAACTGCTCTTATGTTAATGATAAACAGAGACTATGCTTGGGTATGCAAAGCCTGTGTGTGTGTGTGCGTGTGTGTGTGTGTGTGTGTGTGTGTGTGTGTGTGTACTCAGAACTGTACATGTTCTCAGACACAGCCCAAAGATCTTTAAGTTCTTACCTGTGGCTGACTTTGGGTCTTTATTCCAGAATTCAAATGCGTATGTACTTAGGGTGTTCCCAACAGGTACACAAAGATCCTTGGTAAAATATGTTCCAGGAATTTAATTTAATATATATATATATATACATATATGTTTTAAACACTGAATACTACACTAACAGAATAGAAATCTTGGGGCCTGCTCATGGCAAGGATACACATAGGATTGGTGAAAATACACAGCAGCAAGAAGAATAAAGAACTCCAGGAACCATGAGTAGAAAGGGACATGATTCCTGAGGTTACAATTTTTCATCAAGAATGTCTAACTTTTCAAAAAAACTAATATATGATGAGATTTGATCAATAAATAGGAAAAGAAATTGATATAAAGTGTCTCTAAAACACCCCAAAGGCTTGGTTTTACTATACAAATAATTTTATGTTATAGCTCTTAAATATTTTCAGATACCAAAGGGACCCATTGAGAGAAAAATTAGAAGTCTTGGAAAAATGGAATGTAAAAGACAAACATCATTTTTAAAGCTCATTAGTCACCATTTAGTTGCAAGTTATAATACCTGGGATAAAAAATTAACTATAGAAGCCCAAATTAAACTGAATAGCCAAAAACATGATGTCTTAAAGTCTACAAAGAACACCTAGGAAACAAATCCAAATATAATGAAAAATGAGAATGTAGCAAAATGGCATAATAGAAAACATGTACTTAACAAACAACAGGGCAATAAAAGGAAAAGTGAAGAAAAAAATGTGAGATGCAGAATAGAAATGAGATTCTTGGTGATCACATGATATGTAGGTGTGTTGCTTATTACTCATGATTGGCAGAGTGTGTCAGAGTGAATTTTAAAAACCCCTTTGGGTTTATGCTGTTTACATAATGCTTTAAATCCAATGGCATGAATAGGTTGAAAAAATAGTTAAAAAGATACACCCCATAATCAGATTCAAGAGGAACCAATCACCTTGGTGTGTATACTCTGTGGATTTGGAGGCACAGATAACCAAATAGTTTCATACGGAAAGGTTTTACTGTCCTAAAACTTCTCTCTGCTCTATCTAGCCATTTCTGCATGTGCTATGCCCTTGGAAACATGGATTCTTCTAACTGTTGGATAGTTTCTGTCTTCCCAGTGTGCCATTGGAACCACTGTAAGAAGCTGTTAGGAAATAATTAGTACAGACTACTTTAAAGGCTACAATTTGTTGTGAAATTAATGAAATATGATTTGAATATCCTGGCTAGTAAGAGATACTAAGAAAGTTGGGTACACAGTGGGAAGTGATGTAACAAAGAACCCTTGATTTTGGGAGATGTTGGCATAGAGATGCAAACTAGCTATAAGGTCTTAAAGGACATTTCTATCCAAGTGATGGGAAACTGGGAGTGGGGTATAGACGTTTCCTGTCAGTTATGAGAACTTCAATGATTTTCCCTGGAAGAAAGATTGTGCCTTAAACTCTTGGTACAAGTACAAGTTCAAGAGATAGATGTATTTGGTATTTGCCTCGATCTCCCAGAGACTCATCTTACTGAAACAGAGGTCAGGGTTGGGTGTGTAGTCGGTACAAAATTGACTTTTAGAATCTGGCATGCACTTAAGTGAGTAGCAATGGGGAGCCATGAATATGTCCAAGCAGGAGATGCAGTCAGAAACTATTACTTCTAGTCAGTGAATAGTTCTTTCATTTGAGTCTTTGGCAAAGGGTGACTGGGTTCAGGGTGACTTACACCATGATGCATATTTTATAAAATTTGAAGTAATTAATTTTAATCACAAACATGGTAGGGCTGTGGTTTTCCTTGGCAACAGTAGCTTGACTCAACTCTATGCAGACACTAAGCTTAGACGAGGCAGCTGGACTTTAGAGTTGGCCCCGTGCATTTTGATCCCATAATTTGGCAAAAGATTAGCAGCCTACTCTCAAACACTGACCTCTTTTCTTGTCTCACACAATGGGAACCTTCATTTTTCTTCCAAAAGGCTTATTCACAATCCCACACCCTTTTGTGGACATTTCCTAAAGAAAGTCACACAGAGCCACACAGGCTTCCAGTTTATCTAGATTCCTGCTGAGAGGCAGCAATTTAATGAAAACATAGATGCCAACCTACTTCGTGAGTGAGATGTTAATGTTAACAACTGGTTCATCTTATTCACAGGGAGGAAAACAGAATCTGTCTAAGTCCAGTATGGACACTGGCTTCTCACAGAGTGTCCTCAGTATCCTCTGATTCTACCTCCGCATTTTGAGCCTAGGATGATGGGGCAGAGAGAAATATACTTCTTATCTTTATACTTCAAAGTCTTGCAAGTTGAAATGAAATATCTCATTTAAAACTCCTGGAGCTTTAAAATTATTAGAGGAGTGCATTTAAATGAACTTGGCAATAAAACATGAAATATTTAGTTCCCCAGTGTATGCTAGCAGGTTCTCCTTTATTGTTTGGGAGCCATCCTGTGAGAACTCATTCCTGTGAATAGCTCACCCCCTCAGATGGCTGTTTGCCTTAATATTTTTCAATAATTATGTAATTAGTTCATTACCTCTCCCACACTCAGCATTTCCCTCCTAGCTACTCGGTTTGTTTACCGTGGGGACCTTCTGAAGTTTTGTGTATAGAATTATTAACAGGGACCATTTATTGCTTCTCCTGCAGAGTCATTCTGACTCTGAACACTTTTATTCTCAACAACAAATGATAACACCTTGAGGCCACCATGGTACTTTGCCATGACTGATCTTAGAGTCAGCTTACAATGCAATCCACTCTTCACTCAGCCAGTTTTGATTTCTGAGCTTCTGTATTTCATATTTGAAGTCAGTTCTGAAGATACCATCAGGTATGACCATTCTACCAGCATCAACAGGGTCTGTGATGGACTGGCACAGATCTGAGAGAAGGAAAATACTGACATTATTCCTGAGGGATGATGGGAGAGACAGAAAAATCTCTAAAATCTGCAGTTAAAATAGAAGGCAAGTATTTTGGTGTGACTAGTTTTTAAATGTGCTTGGGCTTATGAAGTTAATGATGAGAGCCAAGGGAGGAAAAGAGACGTAAGAGGAGAGAAAAATCCTATGATTCATAAGAGTTTATTATGGTCAAAATATTAGTGCTAGTACCTTGAACAGAAAGATGAGCATTGTCTGGATATCGTGTCATGGTGTGACTCAGAATCACAGAGAAAAAGACTATGGAAATCAACATAGCTACCCAATTCAAATTCATCAGTGGGAACATCAGGTAGGAACCCTTGGCACAGCATGGGACCTCTCCTGTAGACTGCAGGTGCTATCTGCTCACATCCTTAGCTTTGGGTAGCAAACTACAGTTATCTGTTAAGTTCATACGTCCTAATTGTCACAGAGACATTAAGTCCAAGGCAGAGGTCAGTAATAATTGACTAAGCAGGCAATTAATAACAGCCTGCAATAATTTTGGTTCTTTATAACATCCAACTCTCTACAATATGAAGTTCTTGTCAGCCTTCAGGATCTTGACCTTCAATACTGCCTTTTCAGGGTACTTTGTTCACAGCGTTAACTTAGGAATGATGAGCCAATAAGAACACTCTGGCTCTGAATGACAGAAGGGTCTCCCTCACAGCATCCCGCAGTGAGAGCAGCAGACTCCATATAAATGTGTTTCTCACTAAGAAATATACAGCAAACAACATAAAAAGCAATTCTAAAAATCTGTAAAGGAAATCAGCAAGAAAAATTCCTCATCAGCATTTTAGCATTTCCCCCACTTTCAAGAAGCCAGATGAGAGAAATACTGGGTAGAAGAAAAGAAACTGCAATGAGGCTTAGATCACTTAAGCAAGAATTTGGCAACAATCAAAACTGTTCTAAAATCATGGCGTTTGCCCTGATAATAGCAAATTGACCATGACTTAAGGTATTTAATTTATTAGCATTTACTTAGTTCATTTTGGGAGAAATGTGGGTGTTAGCTATACAAAATTTCCTAAAAATTGAGTTCTAGTACTTAACCCATGGTTCCAAGCTTTATTCCCTTCTCTCTCTATTTTTTTTTTAATTGCTGACACAAATCCTGTTTTTTCCTTTCACTCCGGTGAAGCACTTCACAGCACCAACATGTATCATTTGTAGTGTGATTTTGCATCCGTGAGAAAAGCAGAGCCATCACTCTGGAAAACTGCATTTAATACCAATAATTGCTGAAAATGTGGATGTGACAATGTTGTCAACTTTTAATTTCCAAGCACTGGCAGATAATATTGAAATATTTCTTAGTAGCTTAGTATGTCTTAGTTTACCCATAAATGTATGATTTATATACATATATGTATTACTTACATATGCATATATGCATAAATGAACATACGCATATTTGTCTATGTTTGTAAGCACCACAGGACAGAGAGGGAGAGAGAGGGAGGGAGGAAGAGAGAGAGAGAGGGGGAGAGAGAGAGAGAGAGAGAGCGAGCGAGAGAGAGCTTAAGATCAAATAGGCCTAAGACAAGAACAGTGAAGCAATTACAGAAGGCAGGTCCAGGGAAACAATGAAGTGGATAGAATAGAACATGTGCTTAATCAATGGATAATTATCAGTTCAAGTTAATTTGATTATGACCTCCTGGTAGACAATCTTAACCTCTCTAAAGTAAACTTAAAGATTTTTATGTATACATGGCTTTTCTTTGAGATGTCCCTCTGCCTTCCAGAGTTGTTTTGGCACTGTGGATATGTTACACTTGGTCCATGGCAGACTATGATGCACTGTGCTGACTACCTGTGGAGGGTTGAGAAGAGCCTGCTCTCTATGATGAATGGACTCTTCTAAATGGAGCCTTATGGCTACCTTTTCCCCCTCAGAAGTTGAAAGCTCTTCTCTTAATCTGCTTTTAAGTACCTCAGACTGTTAAAATTTCACAATCAATGTTGGCTTTACAGCCTACATATAATTCTGAAAACATTTGAATTTTATCTGAATTATATTGTCAACTCACATACATTCATCCCTTAAGAGCCCTGTTTCCATGATTGCTTCAAGGATCCATTGTTGTCAACAAGAGCTTCTTCTGTCAAATAAATGTAAGATGAGGCAGGTCATGGCTTTATTCACTAAGAGCCATCAAGCTGAAATTCATCAATGGCTACTTGTCTCTGTTTGTGCTGGTCAGTGTAATACTAGCATCTTTAGAAGAGACATGCTTTATCCCTGCCTCATGGACATCTATACATGGCACCTTTAGGGTTTTTTATGTTCTGAGGAAAGGAAACATGAAGATATGACTGGAAAAGCAAAGGAGCAGTACTGGTATGTACCTGGGTGAAGGATGCTGTGATCTTCTGCTCATCACTGTTGCCTAACAGCAAAAGCTGGGTGTGTTTGATTGACATGGGGCACCTCTGGAAGCAGTGAGGTCACCCAGGCCCATTTGTATCTTCAGATCCAAAAATTACTATATCTATCTATCCTTATCCATTCATCCATCTCTCCATCATCTGTCATCTGCCTCTGGAGGTTCTTCTTCATTGGCAGGTGTTCCATTGACCAACAGCCAGAAGTAAGTTATATAACACTCACTATTTCTTTTGTTAAAAGGAGTGAAAATATTGCTCAAGTTTCTTCTTAGATTCAGGCCCTCTAGAAACCTCTTCTTACATGAGGCTTCTATGCATTGAAAGCACCTGCTACAACCACAAAAAACTCATTAGTCACCAGGTAGCCACTCATTAGCCACAGAGGGATGCAGAGAAATGTATCCAAAGAATCAAGGCATAATTAGAATCATGTGAAGACATAAGATGGGTGCCATTTGGCTGGTCTAGAAAGTGCTTGGCTGGGTGTCCCTGCTTCTAGTTGCAGGTTTTCTGCGTTTGGCTGTACCTGTGATATCCCAGTTTGTGTGTCTCCTGTATTTGTTTCTGGACACAAATGGACATACACCAGATTTTTGTGACAGACTTCTCCTTAGCAGATAGTGAGAAAAAGAGATAAAGCAAACTATGTAGTGTATTCACAGCCCCTACTTAGATCACACCTATTGACAGTCCATCAGCTAAAACAAGTGGTAGGCACTAACTCTTCAGAGAACTGAGACTCTCCCAGGGGCAGGCAGGGATGGGCAGTGAATGTTTGCTTCCCAGCAGTCTAAGCTGCTATGGAGGTACCCAGTTCTTCTACTCATGTTTAAGACACCCTTGGGCTATACTATCCCAGATGCAAATAGGGAGATATTACAATTAATTAGAGATGAGTACAATTAATGTGATTAATATTGATTTAAGGCAGAGACAACAAATTGAAGATAAATGACTAATGAATTAGTGACAACAGTTAGGAACAGAATTAAGACACAATGTTCTCTCACGATCAACACATGGGCCAGGCTGACTTTCTTTTTGGTTAAATTGTCTTTTATTAAGCCCATAGGATTAGATTAGTCAGACAGCACACAGTATAATGATACAGTAATAAAATGCCTTTCATATCAAATTTAGGCACCAACAGCCTGGTTTTTTTTTCCAGAATATTATTCAACTTCTTTTTTTCATATTTAAATGCCTTTACTCCTTTTTTTTAATGGAAAATGTTCCTGGAGTGTTTGATATTTGATTGAGTTCATTGCCTGAGGAAATAGATTATGAAAATAGTATCTAGGTTGTAACATTGTAAGTGGTGGTGTGCAATTAATGTTTTCCATAAAACATAACGTGCAATGATCAAGGAAGCTGAGAGAGGTCATGAATTTGTAACTTTCTCCCCTGCACAATGTCTAGATATAGGGGGAGACATATTTAGGAGGATTAATTCAAGCATGAAGGGAAATAAAAATGTTTCCTATGGGCTCTAAACTATAGATTATTTCTAGAAGGTGAAAGGCCATCAAAAATGCAGCAAGAGAAATCTACAGTGGAATGTGAGACTGTGAGGTACTCTTCAGAGGTGCTGTGGAAATCAGCAGGGTCCTGGCTGGGGACCCAGAAGTGAGCAGAGAGAGAGAATGTGTGTATGTGTGTGTGTGTGTATGTATATATGTATGTGCACATGCCTGTGTATGTTATCATGGGACAAGCTGTAGAAATCACTTCTTTCTACCATGTGAGTACTGCATTCAAGTAATTAGGATTGGTGGCAGGAGCATTTACTCAACAGGACATCTTGCCAAACTTTGCTTAGTGATTTTTAAGCTGAGAAGATGGTATCTGAATTTGAGAATGCAACTAGAGATAGTTGCACAGAGAAAATACCTTCTAAAAAATCCATGTCAAATGAGTGAACACAGACTATAGAAGTCACAATTGAAGTAGAAAGTCAATTTTTCTTTTGTATCCATACAGTTTTTATTAATATGGTTGCCTTTATAGATACTGCATGTGATTAACAACACAAAAGATGCTGAAAGATACATAAAAAGGGGTCACTAGTCAATCCTATTTCTTCAGTCTTTGAATGCTGGGATGAAGGGGATAGATCACCATACCTGGCTACGTTCCAATTTTTAAATACATTTATTTTTTATTGTGCACAAGTGTGTGCATTCATGATATGCGTGTGAAGACAAGAGTACAGCTTGAAGAAACAGACTGTCTTCTATCATATGAGTCCCAGGAATCAAACTCAAGCTGGCAGCCATGGCAAGAAGCCTCTCAAAATTAAACAATCCCCTTAGTCCCACAAATTTCAAGAGTACCCATCATACAATAGTGCTTCCTCATTATTTATTCAACATTAACTTTTCCCACATTAGATTTCTCTAGTGCCTTTTTCCGGTAGGAAGGGATATTACCGACAGTTTGACTTTGTACTCTATTTTGTTGTCTTGACAAAAACCAGTTGTTTTGATTATTTTCAGAGTAACTCTTCATTTAATTAGCATAATTCTTCCAAATTTATTTATTATCAAAATTGCTACATACTTGTACAGGAGCCTATCTGGTCTCCTCACAATATGATTTAGTCTTGGAGTTGAATAACATCTTTAAAATACTGAGTTTGTGTCAATTCCTAAGGTAAGATAGTAGGTAATGAGCTGTTAAGTGAGAAGTGTGGTGACCATGAAGTATGTAGTCTATTCTAAAAGTAGAAAGATAAGAAAGACATCATTAATCTTAAAAGGATCAACAAGATAGCCAAAAATGAAGAGAAACAGAGGAGCAATATAGCAAAAGAAGTGGACATCATTCAGCTTCATCTGAAGATTGCCATATTGAAGCTTCAGTAGAGGTTCCTTCCAGAAGGTGAACTGGCCAGAAAGACTGATGGTCCTACCTACAGGATATGCCTACATTTCCTCCCAAGTCTCAGTTCTAGTTGGTAGATTTTCTGTGACAATAACTCACCATGTATGACGGGTGAGCATTGAGGGAGATGTTGACTTCATCTCCTCTGAGGAACCATCTGGAGAGGAAACTAATTAAGACTCAGTTACTTTTGGAACTGATAACAAGGACTAACAAAAATTTATGAAGAGATCAGCTTGTCACAACCACAGACAATGAGACATCAGGGAAAATCATAGATGCAGGGAGGACTCCATGGATTAAACATGCTGACAGATTCAAAGTATAGAAGCTTTGTGTTGGACAATTAAAGATATGATGTTGGTAGATCCATGTTAGTAGACACATGTTCTGTGAGTAAGAAAAAACACATAATAGCCTTGGGATAAATTAACAGACAGTTGTGATGCTGAAGCCAGTTGGTAGCCCAAACTCTGGAACTGCTACAGTTGACTGTTGGCAAAATTGAGAACTCTCAAGTTCTCAGAAATCACTTGATTGCTGCAGTGAGTTTTTTTTTGGGGGGGGGGGTGGAATATTTAATGCTGACAAGATAGATGTTTACCATATGGTACCAGAATTATACAGAACATCAACTCACCAATGCCCTGAGGAGATATCACTTCCCTGAACACTGGATGCCTGCAGGTGTATGAAGTAAGGAGTCACTAAAATGATGGCTATGCCAGATTCAAAGGAAAGTAGTCCTGGTGGGGCTAGGAGGTTCCTGGTATGCAAAGACAGGAATCTCTGAAGGGAAGACTGCTCTCACAGATACCTGACACTGGATTAGTCTGAGTTCTAGACCAGCCTAAATTTGCTTTGTTTCTATCCTCTCGGTGATCAAAGGTTAATCCCTTATGTGTAGCCTTCCCAGGAATGCTCTTAAATTAAACTAGATGACGTGTCATTCCAAACCAACAGGCATGCAAATCAAAGCAGAGACCAAACTGAGAAACATCAATAGTCATGAGAGCATAACTCCTTTGGAAGATTGCCACATCTCAGAACCTGAGTCAAAAGTACTAAAAGGGGTTCAACTCCTAGACCATGAGTTCAGAGTTCATATCTATTTCTAAAAATGATCAATGATTTCAATTAGAATAAAATAAAGAGAAGAAATCAATTTAATACTTGTTCATTAAGGAAGAATTCAGTGATGTAGATGGAAAATTAGGCAATGAAAATAAACTATTGGCAAAATGTTGAATAAGAAAACCAATCAAGAAAAACATGAGAGGGGCTTAAAAGGTGGCTTAGAGAGTCTAGGGCTTGTTTCATGAACCTGACACCCTTAATTCCATCCCTAGAATTCATGCAGAGCAAATTATTAAGTTTGTCCTCAGGATTCTACATATTCACTATGGAATGTGTACTACCCTTTACCAACAGATAATAATACCAAGCTGAAAAAAAAAAAAAAGAAATTGAAATGGAAGACAAGGTTCAATAGCTTAAAAATGTAAATGTGCATGGTTACTATTTTTATGAACTCTAGGGCATGATCAAAAAACAAACAAACAAACAAACAAAAACACTGTATACCCATGATGCAAGAGAAGTAGAAATTATCACAAAGGCTCAATATGATGATTAATCTTGATTGTAAAATGGGTGGAATTTAGAATCACCATGGAACAAATCTCTGTGCATGTCTGTGAAGGATTATCTACATTAGGCAAATTAAGGTGGGAAGATAAATCCTAAACATAAACAGTGACATCTTCATCCTGTGTGATGAGATACATCCTAGATGTGGACAGTGTCATCCTATGAGTTGGAGTCCCAGATTGCATAAAAAGCAGAATGGGATCTTAGCATACACATTCATCTGCCTCTGATTCCTGATAACAGATGCAGTGCAACCAGATAGTTCAAGTTCCCATTGCTATGACTTTCATTGTGATAAACTGAACCCTCAAATCATGGACTAATATAAATGTTTCCTTTCCCAGTCTGCTTTTCTTGGGTATTTTGTTATAATAATTAACTAAAATTGATATAATATATAGTTTATAAAATTTACAGCAGAAACATCCTCAAATCTCACCATATCTCAAATAGCTATGGCCAGAGAAGGGTGGAGCATGTTATAGTCCTAATACTAAGACTCCAGAAGACACAGGGATAAAATCTGTAAGAGAAAAATATCAATTCACAGATGCAAACTCCACACACTAACAAGAGCCAGTGCAGTGGGAATGTAACAGGCAAGACAATCACTAGGCAATGTTATTTCAAAGTAAGTAACTACAAGCCAACATTACTTTGTGTAGAAAAAGGAATCTTTTTTCAGTAAATAAATAGAAAGCAAATTTCAGAATAAATGTTAACTAATAATATCTATAGTCACCAAGCTGTGTTGTTGAAGATAGTGAGAAAGATCCTATACTAAGAGAAAGACAGAAGATGATGTCAACCAGAAACATACAGGGAAGATTTCATTAAGTGAGAAGAATTTAAACAGTACTCAAAACAGTCACCTTTAAAAATTACAGGACTCATTAGACCCTTGTTTTAAACTCTCAGTGTAAATGGTCAAATCTGAATAGATTCAAAATATGACCTAGGTGCTAATTCATCCCCTGAACCTACATGGTAGTAGGAGAGAGCAGAGTACTACAACTTGCACATGCTCCCTGAATAATAAATACATTAGTAAATAAAATTTCAAATAATCAAATGTAATAATTATGACTAAATAAAATCCAGCCATTTATTTTCAACGAGAAACACACCTCACTGGCAAAGGTATGCTGACTCCAAGTGAAAAGGTGGAAGTCAACACTTGACTAAAATAGGAGTCAGATTTAAATGTTCTTTATTACTTAATAAAACATATTTCAAGCAAAAATTAATCAAAATAGAGAAAGATGCTATATATTAACATATAAGAACCATCAGTCATAACTTTAAACAAAATATACCCAGCACAGTGAATCTCATTTCATAAAACAAACATTACTTTGAAAAAAGATGTAGATAAGACCAGATATAGTAGTGATTGGTGGCTTTAATACCTGCCTCTCAATATATATTAGCTAGAGAAAAGCAACAAAGATAACTTCAGAAGTAAACTACACCCTAGATTAAGTGTCCTTAGCAATTATCTATATAGTATTCCATCCCATAGGAAGGAAAGACACATTCCTTTCATGTCCACAGAACTACCTCTAAAGATCAAATTGTAGGATAAAACAAACCTTTACCAATAAATTTGAAAATCTTCCCTGTATATTACCAGATTTTTGGAAGCAACATCTGAAAATTTCAAGAGACACTAATGAGCATCAAGTCATTGAAAAAATTAATATGGAACCTAAGATTTACTATCATGGAGTAAAAATCAAAGCACAGCCCCTCAGAACTTTTGGGATCTAGCAAAGATAATTCTTGAGTATTTACACTGGAAGAAAATAAGAGACCTTTCACATTACTTATTCATACATCTCGTGGTCTTGGGAAATCAAGAATAAGCAAAGTCAAAGATGAATAGATAAAAACAAACAAGAAATATCAAGAGAAACATTAAGAGACCAAGACAAAATTATAAACAACCAATGAAACTAAGAAGTGATTGTTTGAAGACATAAGAGCAAAAATTCCTTAGTTCAACTAACTAAAAGAATGACAAAAAGAGGCAGATGAGATAAAGAGGCAGTCCCTGTGCAAATATCCATGTCACTGGGGGATGCTTTGAAAGCTTACTTTACAAAAAGCTAGAGAGCCAGAAGAAAGGGATACATTTCCAGACAGAGATGACTGGACAAAATTAAATCTTAATACAGTGCAAACCTATTTAAAAAAAGGCAAAACAAAACAAAACTAAAGAGATAATAAGCTTGTTAACAGACATAAGCTTGAGATAAGTTGGTTCCAGTGTTCAATCCAATCAGACATTTATGTTCTTTAAACTTCCTCAAAGCAGGAAAGGAAGGACCATACTAAGTTGGTCACTTTTCTTATTGTGGCAACAAGAGACTTGGCAAAAGCTACTCAAGGAAGATTTATTTTGGCTCAGGCTTTCTAGTGACATGTCACAGTAGTAGGGGCTGGAACCAGATGGCCACATAGCATTTACATTCAGAAAGCAGCAAGAGCTGAGTGTTTATGCTTGGCCACCTTTCTTCTTTTTATGCATTCTGTGACTCCAGATCACAGAATGATAACACAATGTTTCCAGCTTGTCTTCCATCCTCAATTAACTTAATCTAGATAATCCTTCACAGCCATGCCCAGAGGCTTGTTTCCATGGCAATTCTCAATGCTGTCAAATTGATAGTCCATAATAACCATCATGTCTACCAACTTCACTTCATGAAGCCAGTATTAGTCTGATACCAAAAATAAAGACTAATTTTTCTCAATGAACAGACATGGACATTCTCAGTTAAATGTCTGTGAACTTAATAACACATTGTAAAAGCCATACACCATAGATAAATTAATGCTACTCTATAAGGGCAGGGATATGCAAATCAGTGAATGTATTTCAATATATAAGTAGATAAAGGGACAAAAAATACATACTTTCAATAGGAACAGAAAAAAAGGCTTTGACAAAGTTCAACATCCCTTCTTTATTAAAAACAAAAGACAAAAACAAAAATCCCTGCCAAGGACCACAAAAGAGACAAGGAGTTAGTAAGGGAAGAATGAACCAGGCATGATAGTTGAATCTTGCAGCCTGATTGACTAGCAGTCAGAATGCTTCACAGAATTTAGTGAACAGGAATTAATTCATATTGTTCCAAAACATAGATCATATAATTTTAGTTTTCAGACATGTGTATAACTTTTTTCTCTAGTCCATCTGGGGTCATAAGTTTAGCCAATATTAATAAACTATGAGAGAATGGAGTTATTCTTTGTAATCATTTTTCTTCATTTAGACAACAGAATTATCTTTTATAGTCATTTTTACTCATCAACTTCATAATCCAGGTTTTAAGAATCTAGAGGTATATGACAGCCAGGTTCTCAAGCTGGTAGCTCTTGTGGCTTCACGGATGCTAGATAGAAAGAAAATCTCCAAGTCAGCTTGGGCAGATTGTCCCAAGCAGTATATTATTAACTCTTAATGATCAGAGTACCCAAGAAAAATGCTAGGCCAAAGCGATTGCAGTTATTACTCAAATTCTGGCATAAGATAATGTTTGCACTTTATATCTTTATAGGATTTGTTTATATGTCTAATACTGGCATATTTTGTTGCTCCATGGTCATAAGATACTACAGTGGCCCTTGCATGAGCTAACATTTTTAAAAAAGAGGGAGGGCCTGACACTTCATACTTTTCTAATCATTCTACATTGTTCTCAATCTATCAATATAAGTCACTGTGTAGGGCAGAGGTAACCAGCTCATCTAACTTTGTTGCTGTATATGGCATGTAGTCGCCTGCCTGTGGGCATAGTAAGAAGAGGCTTTTAATCTTATCTGTAGCCAGCTTCTCTAGTTCATTGGATCTTGTTGATCTTTTTTAAGTTTACATTGTTTATCTTATTTTTGAGTAAGTACAGAGACAGATGTTTTAAAAATATCTCAGAGCCTCAAAAAGAGACCTCTTGCTTCTTTATCATGACCACCAAGGCACAAGGAAGACCTTCAGATAGACAAGGATATCTCCCTAAAAGCAGGAGGGATAGTATGCTCAGGATTTTTCTGGGGAGGCTTAGAAGCAGTTTCCTGGAAGAATGCATAAATAATTCATAAGAAAATTTCCATCAATCCAATATTCCTAAATTGTACAAATTAGAAGTCCCCCAAGCATGCAACATGTCTCAGAGATGAAAACCAAAAGTGGCATGGTGGCCATCTTACAGCTCAGCTTTCCTGTATTTTTATCAAGTAGCTACACTGACTATGAATTTTGCCAATCCCATCAGATAAGGCTGTGCCAAAACCCCAAAGAAGGTAAAAACTGAAGTAACAGAATATAAGGCTACAGTTGACAATCCTATTGCCAACATTGTACTCACTGGGAAAAAAACTGAAAGCATTTATTCCAAAGTACAGAATGTAGAACCATCTGTTTTCTTCACACTTGTTCTATCTAGAACCTCAGTTGTTCTTCATAGCAATAAGAAAAGAGAGACAATGAGAAAGATACAATGAGAAAGACCAAGGGCGTGCCATTCATCACCCAACATCTACCCTTTGGAGATGATCCAATCTTATACTTGAAAGATCATAAATATTTCACCAGAAAATTCTTAGCTCTGAGGAACTGTACTGGAAGTTTTTCTGGATCCTGTAGGCACTTGATCCCAAATAAACACATAGAGACTTATATTAATTGCAAACTATTTGATTTATGACTGAGGTTTCTTGGTAGATCTCTTACATCTTAAATGAACCCATTTCTATTAGTCTATATATATCACTACATGGCTGTACTACTGGTACAGTCACATCTTGTCTTTTGAGTGACTGGATTGTATCTGTCCAATGCTGCCTTTCTTCCCTTGTATATATTCTTGGATTTTCTGCCTGCCTACATCCTGTCTTGCCATAGGCCAAAGCAGCTTCTTTATTACCCAATGGTAGCAGCACATGTTCATAATGTACAGAAAGACCATCTACTTTCAGGAAAGTAGCAGAATACAGTAAAACACACAAAAGTTACTGATTTTTTCATAGACAAATAATAAGCTTTATGAAAAGAAATGACAAAAAACTAGCATTCAAAATAGCTTAAAATTATCTAGGCATATACCTGCAGAAGAAAAGTGGGGGAATACAACACAGAAACATTTGAAACATACAAAAATTTAAGAAGAGAACAGAAGGTAAGAAGACTTCCCTATTGAAAGAATTAATAGTGTAAAAATGACAATATTGTTAAAAAGCAACCTATAGTTTCAAACTAGTTGTCATTTTTTCATGGAAGCAAAAGTCTAAAATTGTTATGAATCAGAAAAAATGCCAAGGAGCCAATGCTGTCTTAAATATAAAAAGTGATTCTGCTTTAAATTTTATAATTATGACTTCATTGTAAATAGCTTGCAAGTAAAAACCAGCATATAGTAACATTAGCCAGACCCAAAGTTTATATATATATGTATATATATATATGTGTGTGTGTGTGTGTACATATAAGTATGTATATGTGTGTATGTATATATGAAGCTGTAGAACTTCCAATTGGGTTTTACATTTTCACTATGTAATATTTTAATGCAGTTATACATTACAACACACATACATAATCTATAAAATCTATGATGTGTCTAAACTAGGAGCGCAATGAGCTTTCTATTCTCTTTCATGACTCCTGTGTTCATTACCTGCATTCAATCCTTCTTCATCACCCAATATTTACCCTTTCCTGTCGTTCTTTCTCCATGTTATAGTGTGTCCATATGCATGCTTGTTTGTTATCTTTTGATAACCCAAGCCAGTGTTCTATACGTTTGGCATGGCATGTGCCTTTCTATTTCTGAAGCTAAGATGTTAAACTTTAATAACAGTGTGCAAGAGAAAAGACAGTAGATAGAAAGTCATTATTAGTGACTTTAATTAATTAATGATTAATTTAGTTTTATACTTAAGAGGCATTTATTTGTATTAAATAATTTTTAAATAACAGTGCAGCAGTATTTTGTAGCCTAGCTACCCTTTCTCTACAACTCTGAAACACAAGAATGCAAAGTAAGCTTGGAATTTAGACTAGACTATGGTGCTTCCGCCTGAAACTACCTGCATTCTTGTCACATATGTCATGTTTATTTTGTCTGTGAATGATGTAGTTCAGCATTGCTTGGCCTCTGGGTAAGAAGAAACTATCACATTAGCTTTGTCTATAAATTGGTACCACTGGGATAGACAACGATGCCTGTTATTTTGTGATTTTTCACAGGATGTTGTATTCTGAGTATTGCTTGTGCTGGCTATATTTATGTCAACTTTACACAACCTAGTATCATCTGGAAAGAAGGAATATTCATGGAGAAAATTCTTCCATAAACTAGGCATCTAGACAAATCTGCAGGACATTTACTTGATTTATGTTCAATGGGGAGGGTCCAGCTCATTGCGGATGGTGCCCTTTCTGGGAAGGTAGTCTAGGGTAGTCTAAGAAAGCAGACTTAGAAAGTCATGAATAAGAAAAACAGTAACCGGCCTTCCTCCATGGTCTTGGTTCCAGTTCCTGCTCCATTTTCCCTTCATGAAGTACTATGATAAGGATTTGGAAGCTGATACAAACCCTTTCCTCCCTAAGTTGCTTTGGGTCATGGTGTTTTTATTTTTTCCATTGCAATAAAAACATTAAGAATGCACTCACCAAGCCAGTGGCTCAGTGGGCATCTCTTGCAGTCTTCACTGTCTGGGTCAGCGAGCCTCAACATTTGTGTGGTGATTATGAGGGTTAGTGGAGGTTTTGGTCCTTGTATGATTCAGTTAATTTCTTAGTTAAAAAAGAATTAATGAAACTTGAACACAGTTGACAACTGCATTTCTAACCTCTCTGTCTTGTTGGCGTGACACCTACAGAAATGTAGGTGACACAATAGAATTTATCATTACTACTAGGGCAACTCGGTGTTTATTTCCCTTATGTAGGCCATAAACATAAAAATATATACACTCATAGATATACTTTGTGATGTGTACATTCTTAAATAAATTTAATTTTAATTAAATTAGATAAAAATTTAATTGTGTTAAATATTGAAAAACAGATTGATGGTCAGACTTAGGAGCAGCATTGCTCATGTGTGTGTGAGCATGTGTACATGTGGGTACAAGTGTCTTTGTGTGCGTACATGTGCATGCATGCATATGTGTGTGTGGTCTGTGTGTCTGTGTTGACATGGATGTGAAAGTCTGAAGTTGATGTTGGGCATTTTCTTCAATTTTTTTCTTATCTATCCAGAAAGCCTCGCATATAAGCCCAGATCTCGCCTATTTGACCAGTCTAGCTATCCAAATGGTTTTCTCTTAGGACTCTCTGTCTATATTTCTTAAACATCTCAGGTTGCAGGTGAGTCCCATCCCCAGTCAGCATTTGGAATTCTTTTGAAGCTCATAATGTACTATTTTCACAGCCCTCAGAAATGAGCCTATAGAAACACAGGTTCTTGAATAATTTGAAAGTATTATTTTCCATTTATTCACAATCACCCATCTACCCATCCTGTACAGGTAAATTTATTATTTAGGATTGTTTGCACTGATATCCCAGTTTGCCTTCTTGACTGTTGAGACTGTGGTCTTCTGTGCTCCTGGGAGTTGCCCTTTTGAAATGCTCTTGAGTAGTTCTGTATATTCTTTTTCCAAAACTGCCTTTTCAGCTCATTGTCAAAGGGACATATTTAACTCAGTGTCTTCCTGCAGCCCTACAGTCTAAGTAATTCCAGATGCTGCTTTCTTCAATGATGTATGATACACATAGAAAATAATAAGGATCTAATTTTTAAAAAATTACCATCCATGAGTGGAAAGGTAGCAGCAAGCATAATTAATTTTCACTCCAGAACACTGCTATAAGAACAGCATAAGCCATGGTGTGAATAAACTTCACATATGATAAGGTGCTAACCAGTGAGATTCGCTAGTTTTCAACATAGCTAACAAAAAGTATATGGAATTGGGGTATTAATTCAGTTAGAGACATCTTTCAGTCTACAGAAGAAGGTGGCACTAAGACAGTGACCCCAGCAGACATTCAAACCTTGCCTGCTTAGGTTCTTTATTAACTGGGTATTTGCACATCACATAACAAATCCTTCTGAGTTATGCAAATCATCTCTAAGTTATTTTTAATATCTATATTGAGAAAAAATTATATAAATAGTTATTCTGTTGTGTTTTCTGGAAAGTAAAGACATATGGAAGTTGATACATGTGCATCAGGGATGGAGCTGCTGCATGCCTACTGCACTGTCTCAGTAGCAACCTCTGGAGAAGCCATGACTGAACTGTCTGAATATGCAAGTGTATGACAAAGCAAACTATAGTCAATTATTTGTCCTTCCAGAAAAGCTATTGTAGCTAGGCCCCTTAATCCTCCTGAGACATCCATTTTGTTCCTGTCTAAAAAAATGAAAGAACATGTTTGATAAGATAGTAATCCCAGATTTCTACAGATTCAAGGGTAACCTTGTCTACATAATGAGTTCAAGAATACCCAAGGCTACATAATATATTCCCTAACTCAAAATAATAATAGAAATAATTATGATAATAGTATATTTGAAAAAATCACAACTTTGAGCCTATAAGTAGGTGCTCAGGAAATAAAAATATAAACAAGTCAACTATGTGCATCTCCCAGAGAAAACAGTATTTCTTGATAGAGTAAGAGTTGATCTTGGAGTAAGAGGTGTCCCACTCATTTCCACTGTTGCTGAATGCTGCTGTTGAGGCTCTGGGTGATCATGAACGATCCAGGGTAAACAGCCTTCCTGTCCCTACATCTTTATAATACCCCTGTATACTTTCAACAACCAGGATAGTTCTATCTGTTTGTCTGTCTATCTATCTATCTATCTATCTATCTACCTATCTATTTTTCTATCATCTATCTATCTCTTTCTCTATATATATATCTACTTATCTATCTACCTACTATTCATCACCTATTTATTCATTCATCTATCAATTGAATATCATCTATATATTCATTCTTCTATCAATCATCTACCTAGCTAATATCTATAATCTATCCATCAATGTGTTAATTACTTATCTATTCATCACATATATCTGTAATCTATCTTCAATCATACACTAATCAATCATCTATCTTTCATCTATTTATTATTTATCCAACAATCCAGCTATCTATCATATATCTATAACATATCTATTTACCAACTTATTAATCTATCACTGTCTGCCCAACTGTATATACATATATTTTTTTTCTTTCACACAAGCTCTCACTATGTAGCATAAGCTGACCTAGATCCTAGGATCCTATATCCTTAGGCTCCTAAATACTGAGGTTACAAGTGAACACCACCAGCACATACAACCTGGTAGTGTATACTTTATACCCATGTGCTTTAAAATATCCAATGACTTATTTTTTTTTTACACAAAACCTAATTCTCTTTGTCCTGTGGTATTTAATAAAACAAATCAAGACAAGGGCATGTATTTGTAATCCATTATAAATAATTCCACTCTTCCTATATAGCACAGTCATACAGGTGGAATTATAAGAATATTTGTTCATTATTTTATAAAAATCAAAATCTATCATTAGAACCAGGTGGATCCTGTCTGGAATCACAGAACTTGAAAAGCTGAGCCCATGTAATATCACAAATTCAAGACCTTCTTACACAGTATGGTCCAGCCTGTGCTGCATGGCAAAGTTCTATGTCAAAGAAAAAAATGTCTTTAACTCTTGCTGGAATCAGTATTTCTTTCTCTATATAAATAATACATTTTTATTTTTTGTTAAAAAGTGAATATAGAATTTTTTCCTGAGTTTTTCTTTATTCTCTGAGAGAAGCTTTCAGTTTCTTAAAACACATCTATTTCCAGCACATGGAGCTACAGGGTGGATGAGACAGCTGGATTGACATGCTTTTTCTCTAAACCTTCAATGTCAGGTCTTACAGAAAAGTCCAAGTGGTTTTATGGTAACACAAAGACACAGATGCAAGTTTCTCTTGTATGAATTCCCCATGTGCCTGCAACATTGACCTGTGCAGCAGAAGCCTATGAATTAGAGAACATTGGGACCCAGGGTCTCATCACGAGAGACTCTGCACCTGAAATTCCCATGTTCTTTCATGAAAATAACCCAGAGCCCGTGGCCTCTTTAAGAAAGAAGACATTGTCTTCTCATGTTACATGCTGTGATTTCTGAGAGCCCCCAAAAAGACAAGTCAAGTTAGACAATGAAAAAGTATCACACGAAAAAGAAGTTTTTATTAAATGTACTAAAAAAATGGCATGTAGCCCTGTGGAGTGCAATGGATATTTTATTGCTGGATGTTACGAATAACCACACTCCCTTGTCTGTATTGGAGACCAGTGTGAGGGAGGGAGGCTTTCCTGTTAGCAGATGTTGCAGATTCTCCTGAGGTCCTCTGTCCCACCCAACTCCATCAATGACCCTGCTATGTCCTTACCTATTTTTCTTTTTTTAAAGATCTTTAAAATCCATCTATCATTAGAACCAGGTGGATCCTGTCTGGAATCACAGAACTTGAAAAGAACTTTAAAAATTTTTTTTTTTTTTTAAAAAAAAGCAATAAAATCTCTAAGCTTTCACTTGCTGAACTGACAAAAATCAGCACTGAATTTGGAAGTCCAGGAGGTCCAGGATAGGTCATGCAGCCATTTTGCTTAGTGTGATGAAAACATGGATAGACCTAAGTGTGAGGATTTACTGAGCTGTGTGGTCCTTCCAAGGTTTTTTAATCTCTATACTTCAGCCACAGCCAACCATCTTTCCAGTCTTGCTATCAAAAGCATCCCATGGGAGGACGCAAGTCTTTGCTCAGTTAAGGGTATACCACCTCAGGCATGGACTCCTATTAGAATTCATCTGAGTATTCAAAAAGCTGTATAAACAAATGTCTTAGTTTTCTTTTGTTGTATGTAATAAAGATACCATGAGCAAAAAATGATTTGAGGAAGAAAAGGTTTATTTTTACCTTAAAGCTTAAGTCCTTTGTGAAGAAAAGTAAGGGCAGTCCAAGGATAGCACAGTTGGACACAAGATAGTAAACAATATAATAAAAACTCATTTTCAGATAGTCAATCAGGCAGCAGCAGACATCTGTCCCCAAAAGAAATGGTGAACACTATGGCTGACTCAGGTTATACTGGTTCCAGCCCTGCTGTCTCCCGGGTGTAGGGAACATAGGTAAAGGAGCTCTTCATGTGTCATGGTTTCCTTCACCTGAACTAGCTTCCTCTTCCCATCCTTTGCTGGGCTGTTGTCTCACATCATTTACACAGGAAGTGTCTCAGTGTGACCTTCCAAGTGTCTCTTTAAGTTCAGTCCAACACTCTATGTGAACTTCTATTTGTAATTATACTAATGTGATAACTTAAAGATTAGTTATTTGGGTGTGTATGTCTATCATACTTTAAAATATCACTCTCCATAACTACTAGTAAATAGTTAAGGTATGGAGAGATGGGTGACTTGTGTTTTGTACTTTCATTTTTGGCTTGAGGACAGGTAGTATTTAACAAAACAGACATTACAACTTCTCTCCAGACAGGAAAAAACATGCCAAAGCAAGCCAGTTTCCTGAAAAGCATCATATCTAGTTATGTGAAGATAGTTTTGTTCCTTCAACTTCAAGGCAGCACTCAAATGCACTGACTAATCTTGCTGATCACATATTGGAACAGTCATAAGCTATTGAAATATGTGCCAGGCATCTGCCTGTAATACATGATTCAGGCAAAACCAAAACCTGTGGTAAGAGCAGATGTGTGGGTCTGGTGCTAGTGCTGTTGGCTGTAGGATTTTAAGACAGATAATACACTAGATGAAACACACAACCATCATTATTGTTGCTTTTAACACATCTCCAAGAGTGTAGTGGCCATGTACAGCTCAAATATTCAAAGCATCTGAGAAGAGGAGGGATGATAATGAAGGCATCTACCCTCAGGTTACCACATATTTGGATCCGAGACATAACTGATGCTTTTATTGCTCATGACTGTTTTTAAGAAGCTTTGAAGAATATGTGTATTGAGACATTAATTTGCAAATTTTCCATACTAATTTGTGCATACCCAACTGATATGACTTTATATTATAGTTCTGTGAACATATCACAGTATATATAACTGAGCCCCTATTGACTGATTCTTATTTGTCTACTATCAAAACATATTGATAACTTTATACTACATTGTAAGATAGATATTACCAGTACAGAATATTAGAGAATAATAATAAAAATATAATACATACTATAGCTTGTTTTTCATCTTAAGGCTTTCCTAAAAAGAATAGTCAAGTAAATTAGTGATGTGGCACCACATGGTACCCAGATTAAAGAGTAGCTCTGGAAGACTTGGAAATGGCTAAGTTTTAAAACAGCCTTTCTTCTTCAGTGAAGGAATAAAATTTATTCATAAGAATCCTTCAAAAATGACCTCATCTTTCAAATAGTACATACCCTGAGAGAACCATGCCACAGCAAATGTTCCATGTAGCTTGCTCAAGCCATAATGTAATGACAACCTCTTTTGATCAACAATTTGTGATATAACTTGAATGTCCTTCTGTCAGTTTCCAATGCCACCTATAGTTTTTGTGAACAGCAACTAGCAAAGAGCCTGGGGGTGGCTTTGTGTAGGACACCTTCCTCTTAAAGGAGCTGTGAGAAGCCAAGCCAGTCAGTGAAATGTGTCTCATACCATCACATTGACAAGGCTAGGACAGCATTCATCTGGAACAACCTGCCAGATGCTGCCATAGTGTCCTGTCAATATGTTCCCTTGGCCTGTCATGGCTGTCCTGACACAATGCTTGTTCTGTCGTGTAACTGTCAAAGATACTGTTACATTGGCAGGCCCAGTGGGTGATGTGCTTGACTTTTTCACTTTTCTTTTGCAATCTCATATGATCACAGATAAAGTGAGAGACTGACCAATAAATTAGCCTTAGTTTCTAATGAGAAAAATAACAGTGTACTAAACTCTTCTGTTTAAAACAATACAAGAGAGAGATAATTCATAAAAGAAAGAAAGCAACACAGACCCCCACCTCACTCATGCTAAAGTGACCTTCCCTGGGCCCTTCTTCCTCCCTCCTCCCTCCTCCCTCTCTCTCTCTCTCTCTCTCTCTCTCTCTCTCTCTCTCTCTCTCTCTCTCTCTCTCTCTCCCCTTCCATGTCTCTCTCTCTGTGTGGTTTTTTTTTGTCTCCCTGTTTCTATTTCAATGTGTGTGTCTGCCTTTCTGTCAGTGTGTTTTACCCTCTGAGTCTGTGTCTGTCTCTCTTTGTGTGTCTTTGTCTGTGTTTCTCATTCTCTGTCTCTGTGTTTCACTCTGTCTCTGTAATTCTGTCTCTCTTTCTCACCCTCTGTGTCTGTGTCTATCTCTATTTCTCACCCTCTCTCTCTGTGTGCCTGCATGTCAGTCTGTCTTTGTCTCTCCCATTTCACCATTTGTGTTTCTGTGTCTCTCACTTTTACTCTGTCTCTGAGTGTCTCTCTGTTTATATATCTTTGTCTCAGGAGAATAAAGGATCATTTCCTGTTCTGAGCCTTCAGTGTTTCTGGCTGAACATTCGTTTAAATATCAAAGTACTGTTCTCTCAAGTTGAACATTTTTAGACTCAACAGATCGATGTGTGGACACAGCTGACCCAACCCACCTTAAGTATGACAGGCAGAGACCACAGGGGTGCAAGCGGATGTTTCCTCACAATGATGCAGCCTCCTGTCAACAGGAAGATACCTTCTCAAGAATCAAACCCACTCTTTTGGCAGTCTGACTCTTAAAAATTGTTTTAAAATTGTATAATGCCAGAAAGCAGCTGCCACAATAGTGCATTCCTCTATGCCATTGGCCCAGTTTTTCTTGGGGTACATTTTACTCAAATTTCACCTTGAACCTTGATCTTTTGATAAAGTGTTGTTTGACCAACCTCAACATGGCAAGTTGCACATCTCCAGTGAGGGTTATTGCACCCAGTGCTCCTGATCTCAGAATTTTATCTACTATAACACTGTCTACATTGCTGAAGGTGTTTATCAGCTATACGAGTTCCCTGGTAGAATTTTGGGGTCACTTATGTATACTATCATATTATCTGCAAATAGCAAAAGTTTGACTTCTTTCTTTGCAATTTGTATCTGCTGGATTTTCTTTTGTTGTCTTATTGCTCTAGCTAGAACTTCCAGTACCATATTGAATAGATATGGGGAGAGTGGACTGCCTTGTATTCTTCCTAATTTTAGTGAGATTCCTTAGAGTTTCTTTCTATTTAGTTTGATGTTGGCTGTCGGCTTGCTAAATATTGACTTTATAATATTTAGATTTGTCCTTTGTGTCCCTAATCTCTCCAAGATCTTATCATAAAGGGATGTTGAATTTTGTCAAAGACTTTTCTTCTGAATCTAATGAGATGATCATGTTTGTTTGTTTTTTTGTTTTTTCTCTTTCAGGTTGTTTATAGGGTAGATGACATTGACAGATTTTTATATGTTTTAATATACTAAGTTTATATAATTGAATTTATAAACCATGGGAAATGGACATAGGCTCTACCTGACCTGTTCTCACTAAAAGTTCCACATCTACAATACACTAGGAACAGCAGGACTGACTGTTCACTGACTTGTTTATTCATGAGGCCTTTTTACTACATGAGTAGAAGTGATTTCTATTGACAAATTTGCTTTCTCTTATACTAAAAGATATTTAATTATCCACATAATAAAAGTAAGTAGCAGTCAGCTCAACAAAGCCTAGCATAAGTTCATGCATTTTCTTTTCTAAATATAGTACCAGATATCACAAAGTTGATATCAAGTGTTTTTTTTTTTTTTTTTTTTTTTTTTTTTTTTTTTTTTTTTTTTTTTTTTTTGTCCTCATCTGAAGACATTAATCACTAGAGAAAAAATTCCCCACAGCACAGGGAAGAGGCAAGATGCTTCTCAGCTTCTGTGCAATTGGGCAGATGTAGGTGGGCAGGTCTTGTCTTACCCTTTCACTCTCTAGCTCACAGAAATAGATCGACCCAGAGTATGTGTGACATGAGCTTCAGAACTGGTTCTGGTTTTCTCTGCTGTATTCTTTTTCCTGGCCTCAAAACAAAAAAAAATTGTTTCTTTATCTCAAATTATATTTTCTTCTTCTTTTTTAATATGAAATGCTTCATGAATTTGCATGACATCCTTGAGCAGGGGCCATGCTGATCTTCTGTGTATTGTTCCAATTTTAGTATATGTGCTACTGATGCGAGCATTCAAATTATATTTTCTATCTCAGATAATAGAAAACTTCATAATGTACAATAATAAATAAACAACAATTTTAGCCTTAAGGATAAATGCAGAAATATAATGTACTATATTTAGTAATTTTTTAGTGTTTATTTTTATTTTTCGTGAATTGTTGTTTTGCCTGCATGTATAACTGTAAGGGTGTCAGATCTTGGAATTATAGACAGTTGTGAGCTGTCATGTGGATTTTGGGAACTGAACTCAGGTCCTCCAGAAGAATAGTCACACTCTTAACCACTGAACCATTTGTATATAACTTGTGATGAAACCTTGGCTCAAGTTTGGCAAAGCAGCATTTCCACACATCTTCACCATGGCTTGTTTATCTGTGTGACTTCTGGCTTATCTATGTGACCTCTGTCTTTGTCTGTCTAGTATATTTGTGGTTATAGTTACGGACAATGAGGAAATCTTACTATAATTCAGCTCTGTAGTTCTGGTCAAATTATCAAGCCTGTATTCACATAGAATGCTACATCTTTAAAAAAAAAAAGTAAAAATAAAATAAGGCAGCCATATTCTCTGTCTTGGAAGGCTATTTTGGGTATCATATAAAGCACCATTAATAAATCCCTTAGCATAAATGTATAACTTGTGGTTTGTCTCAAGTTAGCTGAAATTACAATTGTATTCCACGCTCAAGTTATCCATTGTTAAAAAAAATGTAGATGTGTTCTGATGCAAATAGTAATACTACACAATAAAATGATGCCTATCACTTTAGAAACTTATTTGAAAGCAACAGAAATAAATCATGAAAAATAGATCAAAGTATGATGTTTCCCTTATTTCTTTTTCAGTCCTTTTATCTTTAGTATATAGGAGGGCTATTGATTTTTTTGAGTTAATCTTGTACCCTGCTACATTGCTGAAGGTGTTTATCACCTCTAGGAGTTTCCTGGTAGTTTTTTTGGGGTCTCTTATGTATGTAATCTGCAAATAGACATAGTTTGACTTTGTCCTTTCCAACTTGTATCCCCTTAATCTCTTCATGTTCTCTTATTGCTTTAGCTAAAACTTTGAGAACTATATGGAATAGATAAGGGGAAAGAGGACAGCCTTGTCTAGTTCCTGATTTTAGTGGGATTGCTTTGAGTTTCTCTCCATTTAGTTTGATGTTGGTCATCGGCTTCCTACAAATTGCTTTTTATTATATTTAGGTTTTCTCCCTGTACTCCTGATCCCTCCAGGACTTTTATCATAAAAAAAGTGTTGGATTTTGTCAAAGGCTTTTTTGGAATCTAAGGAGATGATCATGTGGTTTTTTTCCTTTCAGTTTGTTTATATGATGGATGACATTCACAGTTTTTCATATGTTAAACCATCCCTGCATCTCTGGGATGAAGCCTACTTGATAGTGTTGGATGACTTTTTTGATATGTTGTTGGATTCAGGTTGCCAGAATTTTACTGTGTATTTTTGCATCCATGTTCAGGGAGAGATTGGTCTATAATTTTCTTTCTTTTTTGCATCTTTAAGTGGCTTTGGTATCAGGGTGATTGTGGCTTTATAAAAAAGAGTTTGGTAATGTTCCTTCAGTTTCTGCTGTATAGAACAGTTTGAGGAGTATTGGTATTAGTTCTTCTTTGAATGTTTGATAGAATTCTACAGTGAAATCAACTGGTCCTGGGATTTTTTTATTTGGGAGACTTTTCATAACAGCATCAATTTCCTTTTGGGTTATAGGTCTGTTTAGGTCATTTATCTAATCTTAATTTAATTTTAGTAAGTAGTACCTGTCCAGAAAACTGTCTTTTCTTAAAGTTTTTCCCTTTTAATGGAGTATAGTTTTCCAAAGTACGACTTGATAATTCTCCGGATTTCATGGGTGTGTGTTATGTCCCCTTTTTTATTTCTGATTCTGTTAAATTGGATACTCTCTACCTTTTGCTTAGTTTGGATAAAAGTTTATTTGTCTTGTTGAATTTCTCAAAGAACCAACTCTTTTATTCATTGATTCTTTGTATTGTTCTCTTTGTTTCTATTGAGTTAATTTTAAGCTCTAAGTTTGATTATTTCCTGCTGTCTACTCCTTCTAGGGGAGTTTATTTCTAATTGTTCTAAAGCCTTCAGCTATGCTGTTAGGTCTCTTGTGTGAGATTTCTCTAGGTTTTTCATATCGGCATCTACTGCTATGAATTTTCCTCTTAGCACTACTTTCATTGTGTCCTATAAGTTTGTGTATGTTGTGGATTTGTTTTCATTCAATTCTAGGAAGTCTTTGATTTCTTTCTTAACTTCTTCCTTGACCCAGAGGATTGGATGCACCAAACTGAGCTGACCTACCTTGGGACTTCCTTCCCTTTGGTGATGGGCTGGGAGGAGGCTGAAGGCAGACTGGGAAGTATTGGGAAGAGGGAAGGGTTGGTGATCAGGGAGATACATGGAAAAAAAGACCTTTTTAAATACATATATATTAAAATTAAAAAAAAACCCCAAAACATATTCACATTTTTTTTAAAAAAAGACATCATCATTGTGTTGATTGCAGTGATACAAACTGACAAGCTTTGCCCATCCATTTTCTTTTAGTGGAGGGCAGGTACCATCACCTTGACCTAGAACAGGTACCATCACCTTGACCTAGAGGAGAGACCCTGCATTCTATGCCAGGACCTTCTTGGTCAGAGAGAAAAATCTAAGGCTGACTATGTCTAAAAGATGCAAAAAGCCCTCCATGATATTATGTAATAAAATAGACAGTCCATGGAATTTCAATGAGAACAAAATGAAAGTTTAACTATTGTGTTAGAATTTAATTATGTGTCAGGTTTAACCTCTATAAAACATCTCTATCAGAAATCGTCATTTTCCAAAGGACGGGCATGTTTCCTCCTTCCCCTCTGCCTTCTCTGAGGACAGCTGGTTTCTTGGGCTCTTGTAGTGGCAGGCCTCTTGAGGGATGCTGGGTCTGAGGAGCAGTGGGTCTGGGCTGTGTGTCATGGCACGTGCTGACACGACTGCCCTGATGCAGTCCTGAGGCTTCTGCGTCTCGAGTCTGCAGTTGTGTTCTTCCTCTGTTTTGAGTCAAATTGTCTCTAGATTTCACTCAAATGTGAGCAACTTCTCCTCACGCTTTCCTGAGAAGGACCACACTGAGCTCCCCCTAGGCAAAACTGACTGAATGAAGCCTTTGTTTCTGTAACTTTTTCAAGCAATTCTTTGGACTTTGTCCCCTGGCTTTTGTATTTCCCAAGAGTACTTTTTTCAATGCTGCTCCAAAGAAATAACGTGGGCTGAACACAGTGGCTGTGGAACTAGAGTGAATATGAAACCCTTGACACAAAGGACCTCTCTTGAGTGCTTTTACAAGTAGGGTAAAGAATTCCAACCGCGGGCTCCATAAAAGCCAAGATTCTCATTATGGGATGGCATTGTCATTCACTTCGACAATCAGAAGCAGCACATTTAAATATGTATGACTATGTGTGCATATAAATATTCATATTTGTACAGTTTATTACTTATACCCTGTGTCACTAAGCCCAGAAGTATGGTAATAAAATTTACAATACATGTGCCTCATTTCAATATTTGAAATACTTAAAGCCTTTATGAAATATCCGGTAACTAGTACCATTAATATAAAATCCCCATGCTAGAGTAGTGAGCATTAAATATTTAAATGAAATACAAAAGTTATTTTATTACATGTATTCTTATACATGTGTTTTCTAATCCATAAAAATGGCTAAAATGTGAGATGTTAAGAATGGTGAATTTTGTTAATCTCCAGAGAGTTAAGACATTAGGCATGGCTTAAAGGCTCTTGTATAACACCTTGTCTACAAACTAAACTCACACATTCAGTCTTGAGTCTACAGGCTCAGAAAACTTGGAGGCTGCTGTTTATCGGTTTCTCATGGTTTCCAATGAATTTCTGAAACAAATATGGGAGACAAGAGGTGAATCCAAATTCCCATGTAGGATAAAGAACCAAAGAGAACCCTTTAATGGGGGACACATCTAGTATAAGATAGAAAGTATCTTGACTCGCATCACCCTAAAGAAGCAAAGCATCTGAACAGTGATAGAAACTCAGAAGAAATACTTTGCATTTAGTTTTCAGTTCTTAATATTTTCTTAAAAGAAAAGCTCATAAACCAAAGCTCTAAATTATGAAAGAAATTTTGAAAAATTAATTGTATCAATTCTTTGAAAAAAATCACAGATTATAGTAACTTCTTTGTAGAGTATAACCAGTAAATATATTTAGTATACCTCATAAAATTAAAGTCATACAAACATAAGGGAGCAAGATGTCAGAGCACATGACAGTAAATCCAAATATTGTATTCAGCACAAACTCTAGAAGTGAAAATTAAGCCAAAGTAAGAATAATTAAACAGTGAACTCGTGATAGTCTTAAATGGCATAGAGAGTGTGAAGAAACTATACAGGAACCACACTGATTGGGGGCCAAGTCTTACTGCAGAGCATGAGGAGAGGCACATGCCCTGTGGTGGGGACCAACACACTCTTCTTGGAACTCCCAAGAGATTTGGAAAACAGGGTAAAGAGGAAAATAAAAAACTGTCATTCACAAGTGAACAGATTTGTTGAACAATGCCAGTGTATACACTGAGGGAACCCACAGAGTTCAAACAAAATGTTCTAAATATTCATGCAAGACTGTGAGTGAAATTATGGGACATCAAATACAATAAGCAGATAAAGCTGCCAGGAAGAAAGCCACATTGCTTAAAAAGGATACAAAATTAACTAATTGATCTCAACACTCACTACAGAAGGTTAAGACAAAGGCTGTTGAACCCAGCAACCTAAAAGAATACAATCGATCTAAACGTTTTTAGTAAAGAAAATTTGTCTTTGGGAAAATGATAAATCACAGGCAAGCACAATTGAAATTATTTTCTGAATTCTGGATTTCAATCACAGTCTGAAAGTATGGTCACAGAATAAATATATGAGCATATGGAAAATGAAGAAAAAATATTGATGGGAATATATTTTATATAATATACTTTAATATAATTATACATTATCATAAATATATTACTTATGTATAATATATATGTAATAAGCATTAGAACTGCATAATATATAAACATACTATTTATGTTATATATAACATTAATATATGATATATAAATTATGTAATATTTAACATATACTTATATAATATATGTGATATATAATACTTATATATCATATGTACCATTATACATAAATATATATTATCTGTGATAACATATTATCTGATAATATATATTTATGTATATTAAAAATAAATGTATTAATATATCATATAGATTTAGTAAAATTTAATTATATAAGATACAGATGGTGAATAAATCTAAATAATATTTAACTACAGGTGGTCACTGTAGGAAAGCATGTATAATCCTACAGTTTAAGAATAAAGTAAACACAAGTATCGATTTCAGGATTTGATGTGTATGAAATGAATAGTGAAACTTTAGATGCACCATTTAAGGGATGGTACATAATGAAACCCTTCTGCATAAGTATAGGGAGGGTCTGTAAGATAAAAAAATGAGAGATAATATGAAAGAGGTAAGAACAGGAGGTAAGTATGCAGTGATCTCAAAGACCTCTATAACTGTAGTAGATTCTAAGCTTTGAAATGCAGACGATCCCTGTAGAACATCACTGTAGAGGTGTGGAGAGAACATGAGAGCCAGAGAAGAGAAGGACTGCAATGAAATACTGTGTCCTGGTCATGACATGGCTGCTGCACACATGAGTACACAGAAGCTGTGGTTATCTGCACAAGACCTGCATGAAACAGGCCAATTAAAAATTTCTAGTGTGGGGTGAGGGGTGCTCACAGATTCTCACGCTTGGTTGAGGTGAAACTGGCAGTTGATAGATGCAGGGCAGTCACTTTTTGTTTATTTTTAATATCATCAGCCTGGAATATCAGAAGACAGAGCCATCTCTTCCAGGCTTTTTCATTTGTTGTTTGATTTGTTTTTGAGACAAAGTTTTCTATATAACAGTTTTGGTTCTCCTGGAACTTGCTTTGTAGACCAGACTGGCCTCAAACTCACAGAGATCCTTCTGCTTCTGCCTCCCAGTTCTGGAACTAAAAAAAAAAAAGCTGGAAAGATGGCTCCATCCTCTGATATTCCAGGGTGATTTTATTAAATATAAAGTATATCACCACAACTTTTATTTGGTTGGTGATAGGTTGTCCATGAACCAGTAGGTGAACCATTACCCATGTGTATATGGGTAGTACTAATTCCTCTTTTTGAGAGGATTGAAAATGTAAATAAAGTATGTTTTTAAAAGAGGAGATAAAATTAGGAAAAAGTTAGGTTGAGTTGTTCCTGAGGAAAACAGGAAGGAAGAGTGGGCTGTGGAGTTAATCAAATAGATATTATACACATAGGAACTTTTTAACAATAAGTAAACATATTGTTAGAATAAAGACATGCTATTTACCACAAAAAATAAGAATGGTTTTAAACAATTAATTGGATTGTGGGTAGAAATATATATATATAATATATATATATAATATATATATATTATATATATATAATTTATATATATATTAATTATATATATATATATAAATTAGGAAAACAGCTAGCTGAAAGTAACTGGCAATGAAAACAGGGTGTTTGGCATTTGTATGAAGCAAGTAGTCTGAACATTGGCAGCTGCACCCATGAAAGAAGGGAGGGAAGCATTCAGCCAGGACTAGTCTTGAAGCACAGAAACACAATGTACACATCTGTGTATGCATACAGCCTCTCAATCTGGTTCTCTCTCTGTGTGTGTCTTATATCACAGACAGACAGACAGACAGACAGACAGACAGACACACACATTGTGGCAAGAATACCTTCAGAAAGGGCTGTAGATCATCTCTATGATTTTCTAACATTTATCTCAAGACAAAAAGTTCGGTAAAATAAATGCCCTACAATATCAAGAGATCAGACACTGCAGAAAGGGAATTAAATTTAAGAGAAAAATAGGACAATATTATAATAAAATCAAAAATGAAAGAATGCATTCTAAATTCAAGCATCATTTTATAAATTCACCCGTAAACATGATAATACAGTTGTAGGTCTGGTAGAAAGTGAGAGAATGGTTGTTTTAAAATTCAATAGTGAGAAATTTTCATAAAATAAAAGACACCAGCCTTTGTACCCCACAAACAAATAACACAATGAATATTGTGTATAGAGAAAATAATAGTAAAACAGATTAAATACAAAGAAGAATTAAAAAGAAATATTATATGTTGTAAGTAGGCATGAGTTAGTTACTTTTGAAACAGAAACCCAAGTCAGTGGAGAATCTTACAAACTGCTGCCAGTTTGTTCTGAATGCTGAGAATGCATTCTTCACAGTTGTAAGCATGCCCACAAAAGAAAGACCATGATATCTAATGTAATCTGTTCTCTACTCAGAATTACAACAAAGTTAACTAACAACAATATTTAACAATATTAGGCTAGCCAGAATGGTACACACTGGTAATCCCAGCATCTGGAATCAGGACTTTTAGGCTATTCCTGGTTCTATGAGTAGCCTGGGCTGTGTGACATCCTGTTCTAAATGCAAGAGTGAAAGAACATAAAAAGGGAACTGTGTGAGCAAACATTAACTCTGACAGTTTCTGGACAGTGATTGATGCTTGACCCTTCATGTCTCTGCATCTTGGGTTCAGCTAAGCATGGATTTTAAATGACCCTGTTCAGAATATTTGCATCACATTTTCCTGGTCATTATTTCCTAAACATGCAGAATCAAATCTGTTTGCATAGCCTCTAGGTTGCATTAGCTGTTCTAAGTTACTGAAGATGATTGAACATCTCCAGGGGGCTGTGGAAAATTGCAAGTATACGCATGTGCAGCACCTCTTTATGTAGGGTCCTGAAACAGACTGGAAGCAGAGCCTTGTTCACTAAGAGGACCACGCTGTCAGCAGACATTAAACTATGCATAGTTCATGACTGCAGAACTATGAAGTACCCTTTTAAGTAATGATAATTCCCTGGTTAATGTGAAAAATGTAGACACACTGTTTGGAAAGGTGGGTAGTTTATCTCAAGGGACAGCATATAGACAAGAGGTCGGAATGAATACAATGTCAATTAAATCTCCATGTCAGAGATGACTCTGAGCAGAAAATAGAGGAGTGAACCAATTGCATGAAGAATCATCTTTAAAATCAGAATGTGGTAAAAACAAACAAAACAAGGCATAGCATTTGAGGTTTGAGAGTGAAATCAGATATCTAACACATTTGCTGTTAGAGAATATAGGAAAAATAACTCTCCAAAAGTCAAGAAAACCACAACCCATATCTCTAAACATAGTGAATACATAGTAGTATAAACATGTGAGCAAAAAACAAAATGAAAACTAAACACACATACACTTTCAGTGAGAGAAAAAAAAACAGAAAAATTTATAAAACCATGAGATGGCAAAATGACAGCAAGAAATACAAAATGTAAAACTGTAAAAGGGAAATTTAGAAATATATACTTTGACAAATGTATTTTAAAAACAGTTTCAGACAAACATTGAAAATTCTTTCTGAAGCCACAGGTGATGATGGTGATCTTTAGAGAGCAAGAAGAAGGTGTCAGGAGGAAACAACTTTCCAAAATTTGATACCAGTCATGATAAGTTAAGAAACACACACACACACATACTCACACAAACATGCACACGTGTGTGTGCACATACACTTGTGTTTCTACTTGAGTGAACTGTATTTAAACAGTAATAAAGTAAGCTAGATATACATTTATTAATATTCAGTTTCAAAATTCTATGTGTATATTCAAAATACATACCTTAACTCTGTTGTTTTATTTGTTAAATGTATGTAGAATGTTATTACCTGCAGTCTATTAAGATGCAAATTTTATACATATATGTATAGACAAATACACACAAATATAGATAGCTATGTGTACATATATGGCAATTGATTATTTAAAGTGGTAATATATCATGCTTTTAAGACAGCAATACATCATACTTTGTGATGTATATGTAATTTTAATACACATCAATAAAATCATAATATCTGCTAAAAGGGAGTGAGATGCAGGTAACAAATGGAAAATGTTACAAGAAATGAAAGATGCACATAACAATCTTTCAGAAAATTATTAAAATATAACAAATAAATAATATAGGTGAGAAAATAGGAAATTACATCAAAATGATTCTTGATGTGTGGAGTCGATGATGTAACTAACAGCTATTCTAAGCAATTAGTGACTGAGCAGTCTGAGCAGAGTGAAGGATTTTCTTAGTCTGGCTAGGAAAGGAAAAATTAGACCAAAGAGCCTTACAAACATGCAATATATATCATTTATAGCAACAATAATTTAGATATACTATTGTTAGGTTTAAAGTAAACATGTTTGATATTTGTGCAGCATATAGAAGTACAGTCCAAGACAATTGGAGTAGATAATCTAAAGATCCAATATATAAACAAAATTAAAGAAGGCTGGTTTATAATCATAAGAGAATAAGCCCAGCCATTGATGTATCAAAGTAGATGTATCAGTCTTCTCCATGTGTATATCTAATTGTTGAGCTTTTTAAAGGAAAAGAAAGATGAAATTTTAATATGTAGATGGATATATAATCTGCTTTTATACTTTTTAAGTATGTTTTCCTACCATGAGTAGAAACAGACAACAGCATTCAAAGTAGAACTACACAATATTGGATTAGTGAACAATTTCTCAATCAATAGAGAAAAAATTTTCCCACACAACTTAGAAATGTATTCTTCTCAAGTCAATGTGGCCACCAAGGTGGGCATCTGATAACTAAGACAAGTCTCAACAAATTGAAAGGACTGAAATATTAGCCAAAGACTTCTGGTGCTTATCTGGAATATAAAGACCTTAGGCATGACCTCTTCATAGTCAAAAGAAAAACAAACAAAAAAACAGAAATCAAGAGTCAGGTATATGGTGTGCACTTGTAATCCCAGCAGCAGGGGCTTGAGGGTGTACTTGAGCAACATAGTCCCCTGTTGGCCCATCGGGCTAGTCCTCATGGCAATGTGGTTGCTTGACACTCCACTTAGAAGATACCTGGAAAAAGGGGGAACCATGTCAAGCATGGCTGCCTCTGAAGCTGCAGTCTTCAAGTCGACAGCCCTTGCTCCAGTGACAATGACTTCAGCTGGCCTCAAACAAAACTCAGTTCGTCACGTTAGCAGCTTAAATCATGGTATCACCAGGTGACTGCTGCAGCAGCCGGAGGGACCCAATTATAGCAAGTCTGGAGCCACACCTCCCCGTGACTCAGCAAAACAGAAAATTAACAGATTATGATTAACAGAAAATGACTGTGTCTGTGTGAGGCCTGTGATTGGTCTGCAAGAGACGGCCTGTCACTGGTAAAACTGGAGAACCTTTAGAGTGATAGAATTATAGTCCCAGCACAACCCACCACCCCCATCTCTAGCTTTAGAAGCAGGCTGCTGTTCAGTCTAGCCAGGTTGGGCTTCTGTCCTGTGTTCGCCTACCCTTCCGAGGAACCCTTATTCCCACCACTTACTTCCCACATGCAGAATCCATGCTGCAAAAGCAGGTCCTAGCAATAGTTTCTCCTGGGGGGTATTTTGGCTACTTGTGGATTTGTCATCAAGACAGAACTGAAGACTATGAAGGCGGCAGGGTGATACACTAGAGGTCATGAGGGCATTGGGAGTAAGAAGACAGGAGATGGCACTGAAGCTGAGGCTGTGCCAGACAGAGCAGAAGGTGGGTGCCCAGGCTTCAAGGACCCCAAATCTGGTTGCTAGAAGGTTTCAAGAATGGAAGCTTTGAACTTCTGAAGCTTAGGGCAATTCTATAGCTGATGGATATGGATGCTCTAAACCCACTTAGTGATCCCTGGCCATGTTTCACAGTATGTCTTTCTTTTCAAAAGCTTAGAGCTATGAGTCTCTGCTTCTGCGAGCCTAGAGCCCCACACCTCTGCACCTGGAAACCCAGCTTCTGAGTCTCTGGAATGTGTGTCCATTGGTGAGCTGTCCCTGCAGAGCTTGTGATTCAATTTGAATAGAAGCAGAAGAGCCCCCACAAGCCGTTGTGACAGAGCAAATGCAACAATGAAAGAGAAATGGGAAGAAAAAGAGGAGGGATAGAAAAAAACAAAGTAAAAGTGGACACAAATATTTTTCAAAAGTGGAATCTCAAAGGAATACTTGCCATATTGCCAAACTTTTGTAAAGTTACTTCTGACTCTGCTTTCCCATGGGGCGAAGGAAATGGCTCTGCTAATGAACCCAATGGCACGGTTCTTTTCAGTTAATGAAGCAAGGCAGGTACATATATTCCTAGGTGAGGGAGAAATTACAGTTCAGAGATGCTAATTTGGAAACTCAAGGCCTGAGATAACACCTCCAATGCCCAGAGCTACACTGTTCTGTGCTCCTTTTTTCAGGGCGCAGCCTTCCTAGGTTGACTCCCAGGTCAAAGGCACAGGGCAAGCCCACTCAGAGCTGCGCTTGCTTTTGTTTCAAGCTGTCTCTCTGCATAAATGTTCAATACTGTAGCTCTGCAGAGAATGCTGTCCAACCATGTAAATGAATTCCAAAAATGACATTTGCCAATGTGTGTGTGGGGGGGGGGTGTGCAGAGTGAGTGACTGCCACCAATCCTGCTGATGAATTGACTCATATCACCGAGGAGCCAGCCACCATTGATTTCTGCTCTTCCGTCGTGTCATGGTGACCTTCTCCCTGCATGGGAGAAAAGGAGAGAGAAAAATGGACAGATAAGCAGTCCAGAGCAAAGAGAACATCAAAATGTCTCTCCTACTTACCATCACTACTTTCAAATGCCTTCATCACTGCTCATTCTTCGTGAAGCCTCTTACCCCAACACCCAGCATGCTCATACCATGGCCAGACTAATGAGCACTTGCTCTTTCTCCTGTCTTCATGTTTTATACCGCTGTTGCTCCATGGCGACTTCTGTTCTGTTCAAAACGTTCAAGGAATAGAGATTAAGCAGATGAGGGTAAATAGTATAAAATATTTTAATATTTGTTACTAAGAAAATACTGATATGGGGTGGAGTGATGACCATGCAGCAAAAGCACTGTCTTCTAGAGGACCCAGGTTCAGATCCTAATACTTACCTGATGATTCACAACCACCTCTAACTCCAGTGTCAAAAGATCCAACACCATCTCCTGGGGTTACATACACAGTTCACAGACATGCATGTAGGCAAAACATCCACAAACATAACAACTAAATTTAAAATTAAAAAAGAAATTATTATGTTTTTAATTTTTGCTGTCTGGAGACTTAGGCAAGACAGGGAAGGACAAAGACTTAATTGGCCATCTCTTTTCCTAATATGTTCCCATACTATATTGTACCCTGTATTAGTTAATTTAGCCATTTCCTTTTTTTGCATTTTAAAATATTGAACAAACCTTTGATTCGTTGGTAAATACTATAGGTTATATCGTTCATCTATACATCACTCAGTTTCTGGCACATTTGTTAGCATTTTTTGCCTTTGTATGAGGAATAATTGCCACGTGAAGTTTGCAGGTGATACTTGGGTCAGACCTTGGGCAAAGGCCCACATGACATAGTGAGCAACAACCCTTGGAGAGCCAACCCTGCTGAGTGAAGGCTCCCTGAGGATGCCCACTGCTGAGGAAGTACACACCACTAGTCATCTCCTTAATGGCAGACAATTGCAGCAGCCAATGTAGACAGTCCTCACATTTTCCACCAATTAGTATTTCCCCATCTGAACCATAATCATTTTTTAACCTGCTTAAATAGATTAAATCAGATCCAAGGCCTCTGATTCCCACCAATGCAAGAGCCTTACAGATGTTCACTTACTTCATCTGCAGATTGAAACTCTTGTTTCTGGGTCATGTCAACTACTAGATGTTCCAGAATCTTTTATCATGTCAGCATTCACAGATGTCTTCAAGATTCCAAGGAAAAGTTGTCAGCATGAATCTTTCGATTAGCAAGAGACCTCTGTAATGCAGTTATAAAAGGATTTGTTTGTTTTGTTTTGTTTTATGTGCATGGATGCTTTGCCTGCATCTACCATGGTGTGTCCCAAGTATCCATAAAGGCCAGAAAAGGGCTCTATGTCCTGTGAGACTGGAGTTGAGATGGGAGTTGTAGACAGGTATGAGCAGCTGTGTAGGTACCGGTTACCAAACCCAGATTTTCTGTAGAAGCAGCAAATGCACTTAAGCATCAAACCATCTCCCAGACTCTAAATGTAATACAGTATTAACAACCCTAAATGTAATACAGTTTTAACAGAACACATGAAGTTGCGTTTCACCTGTCACATCCTATTGCTAAAAAGCATAGTGGAGGTATAGCCCATAGTCAAGTGGTGGAGCTCATACAAAGACCTGGTGACCATTAGGGAAATCCTGGACTCTGTCCATGCTATATGGTATTACCCAATAGATGTAAGCAAAAGACATTTTATATGCATACACAGTACATGACGTGTTGGTTTATGCTTATGCTTATTTGTCTCCTACGTATTTTCTCCTGTTTTGATATTAATGTTTGATATTTACTTTAGATTACATACACAAAAACCACTTCGATCACCTATTTTTCTCCATTTTATCTTAATCTGTAAGTAATTTCACATTCAATGTTAAGTGCAACCACCCATGGCTGATTCTCAAATCCTTTTCTGGAGTGAGTTCCTCACTTGGTCTCTTGGGAAGACCCTATCAGAGTCACAGTGCCCAGAGCAGTAGGGAATATGGCCATATCTTAAAACTTTTCTCTATACATCCCATTTTCCATGGCTCATGGATTCCTAAGGATGTTCACATTTCTTTTCTTTGTATCACATAACACTTTTGCCATGTGAATACATTTTTGTGTTGGCCAATCTCTATTGACATTATCAACTACAATATCTGTTTTCATATCTCAATTTCATATTTGAAAACTATATTAAAGGGAGGTTTCCTTGGCTCCTCTCTTTGTCTTCCCCTTGGTTAGTTTCTGTCCTCGGGGACTCCCACAGTTCATAGGCTGTGTCGCTTTGGCAGGAGCTCCCATGTATTCCTTATTCTTGAATCTAATTTGGTCCCTGGATTGCATTCAAGTGCTCCAACCTTTATCTTCCTTTCAGCCTCTGTCGCTCTTAATAACTTTTATGTTAATTTTCCCTGTGTTCCTTCTAATTTATTGTTCCCTGTAAAAATTATGTTTATCTTTTATTCCTTTCTATAGAAATTCTGTACTTAGGTCTTTACTATGAATTATATGATACTTTCATGTCATATCATTCTCTTTGTGTCTTCCTTAGAAAGCTTGAAATAGTATTTAGACTTTCTACATTATTCTTTACCTGTAATTTTGCATTTTTAATGAGTATATTTTTGCTCCTAAATAGTTTTCTTTTAATTAAAATTTTACCTTTATTCTATTGTTTCTTGTTCATCTGCGAATTTCACCTTGCTACCTGTCAGACACAGTCTGAGAGAGTCTTCTCTCTAGTTACAGAGTCTTCTCCCTTCTGCTGCTTCTGGGAAGCCATGAAAGCCATGAAATCCTGATGTCTTGCCTAGTGGTTCTATAATTTCTTTGACATTGACAGTCTCCCCTGCTGTTTGTCTTACCTCAATTATGACCAATTTTAAATCCACTTTCAGCAGCTTCCCTGAGTGTACACCCCTGAGGTGGTCCCAGTGTGGTGACTAAGAGAGCTGAGCTGGTTGTGTCTAGCCCCTCTTCCTATGAGGTACCATTGTACAGCTGAGGAGACACTTCTCATTTCTATTTAATTCTACTTTCCTATGAAGTAAAAGCTGCTCTGTAATTATGTCAGCCTTTGGAAAGGTGTAAAGCTATCAACTGCTGCCTCTACCACCTTCCTTACAAAATTATTGTATGCTTGACTTTTTTACAACTACCCAGCATTAATTTTCCTTTTTTTCTCTTTATCAATTTTCTTTATATTTCTTTGACTTTCCAAATTGCTATTCACTCTACATTTTATATAAAATTATTATATTTCTTATTCACCCCCCCCTTTCTGATGCCTCTAAGCATAGAACCTGCTTTTCCTCTTTCAAACAGACCAAGCACTACCAAGGCTCCCTCATCCTATCTGCGCCTGTAGATTGCCAGGCACTTATGGCCATTCAATTACCTACTTCCATTATTTTTATTAGTCTTTCTAAAATTATCACATACTTAACCCACAGTATATGTTATTCCTTCTAAAGTATGTACACATATTACATGTTTGCTTTCACACACACACACACACACACACACACACACACTTACTTGGAGTCATGGATCACAAACCAATGTTTTGGCCAACTACATAGTGCACCATAAGATCACAGAAGATATGAGAGGTTGTTTGGTGATGCTATAACTGTGGTAATGCTGTATCTAAGAACTTTACTCAACATTTGAGAGATATTGCAGTAAACAAGGTTTCTTTATGGTCAGCAATATAAAAATATCTCAAACAGTTATACACAGCCTGTGATGCCTAATGATGCTAAATGACTGTCACTGGTTTATGAATCCTCCACACTACACCTGTCATCATTATTTGAGCTTGAGCCCGCCCCTGTTTATAAACACTGTTAAGCACCATGCTGTGTTAGTGGGTAGTGCTCTTCTCCATCCCCACTTGACCATCTCATGGCTGCATCAGAAGCCATGCTAAGGGACTGAGTGCCACAACCAGGTTTGTGTGAGGCATGCACTAAAGTTTCCACAGCTGCTGAGTCCCTCACTGGTGTGCCTCCAAATATGATTCTGTCAAGTAATGTCTCATGTAATATATATGTGCATACTCATATTTTCTTCTTAGCATTTCTAACTTTGCATCTGTCTTGCTCAGTTGAAGATTTTGTATCACACATCCTATGTCACTCATTGTTTCCTGAAATGCCTTTTCTGAAAATCCAATCCCTTAACACACATCTTTTCCCAAATATTTACATTTGCTAGTTTTCCTGACCCTTTAATAGGTTTAAATGTTTATTTGATTTTTTTGTGTGTATGTGATATGAACTTATTGTTTTATTACTTCAAGACTTCATTAGAATTTTCTTACACTAGATGATCTTTTATGTTTCAATTTAGATAAAGATATAGATACTGCATGCTAACAACTTCTTCACATTTTCCTTCTTGGTGTGAGATAGCTGTCTTGATTTCAGCCTTGCTTTGTGTAGAAAGCATGGGTACTTCTAACATATTTGACTCTTTATGATGTGGATATGACATATGATGTCAATGTTGTTGTTTCTGAAGGAAGCTGACATGTTCTGTGTGGAATCTTGGCTTTTTTAATAGATGTGAGCCCAAATTTATGCTTGTTGTCATTTATTCAGTTGTGTTAGAAGAATCCAATAAGTGTATAAATGAGAATATTTACCTGACTTATGGGTTCATCACTCAGCTCTCTGTTTAAGAACTGTCTGTCTTCATGTGTCTTTTATATCTCAAGAACTTTAATTGTCTACAATCTTTTGTCTGATGATGTTATAATAACATCACTGTATGTTTTAACTCTTTCTATGAACCTTTAATTTCATGTGAGCTTCTAAACCATTACTGCAGACACTCAAAATAACCAACTTGGCCTTCACTCTTTTAATAACTCCTTTGCAGGCGAGTCATGTTTATTTCCTTTTAATCCAATCATGTCTTTTAAAGGCATTTTTATCCCATTTTCTCTGTGTCTGTGTGTGGAACTGATTGGTTCTCTGATGGTTAGTTTTGCATGCCAAGTCGTTTGGGTCACAGTGCCCAGCTATGTTGCCAAATGGGATGCTGGATATTTCCATGCCTACAATTCTGGATGAAATGAAGGTTTGAATTGGTAGACCGAGAAAAGCAGATTGCCTTCAGTATCATTTGTGGGTCTCATTTACTCAATTAAAGGTCTGGATAGAGCCAAAATCTGACCTCCTCCAAGCAAAAGCCTCTTTCCAGGTCTCCAGGCAGCTAGTCTTGCTTACACCACAACTTGGGTTTGCCAGTCACTATTATACTGTGACCCAATCTCTCAATAACCAATTCTTCCCCAGATATTTACACATTCAACTGTTCCTATTTCTGTGGCAAACCTTGGTTAACAAAGTTTCTTCCAGCAGCTGTGTCTTGCAGACTGTGCTTGGTCCCCATCATTTCCTCCTCTGCATCTCCTTATGTGGTTTTCATTCTTCTTTGATAACTCACTGGCACTCTTATATATTCGTCAAACAATTAAGACATAGCATCTTGTAACGATGAAGACAAAGGGCAGATTTCCATCTGTCTTGAAAGAATATATAGAAAGAACCAGTGACATGTCCCCACATGTCAATGTTCTATGTCCTTTCTTTTTCTGTCCAGATCCTAGCCCAGTTAGCCAGTTAAAAGGCCATGGTGCCTGGTCAGGTTCAGGGGATATGAGTAGAGTCTGCTTCAACATTGGATGGCTTTGAGTACCAAGTCCTGTCTGTTCCATACATCACCTAAGTACCAAACCAGCAGACAGAGGAGCACCCTGTCACAAGTTGGCAGAGATGGAGGGGAGAAGCTGTGTTCCAAGTTTAGTACCTCATTTTCCATCATTTTTATTAATTCCTGATTACTATCAATTATTTCCTATATATATATATATATTTTTAATCTATAGTACAAATGTGTTCTGAGTGTCCAAGACAATCTTCTTCAATATTATTCAAAAAATAAACAACTGTAAACAGTTGGGAAAGGACTATGTAAGAAAAGTGGTGGTGTTTATCTCTACTATATACCTATTTTCCAGTTGATAGTGGACTTTATCATATTTACTAACAGTAGCCAAGAGAAACAAAAACAGGATGGCTAATTGCCTGATTTAACAGAAAGAAACTAATTCTTGAACCTTGATCATTCACTCTTCATCTCATATGGCTTGTTGTAGCCATTATTCATTTGTATCCAGTTATCAGAGAAGGCAGATTCCATGTCATGAGACCAGGCACCATAGCATAAGAAACAGACAGTGACTCAGAATTCTCACACAGAACCATTCAGAATTATGGATGTGCATTTCTGAGGAGACACAAACATTCTTCCCCAAACCATTCAACTCACTTCCATTTTGTCTTGTATTCTTGTTTTTGCTTTATAATGACTTTAAGTCATTTGTTAAATGCTATCGAACATAAGAATTTTTTATCTTACTTGGAAAATTCACCAGCATATATTTGAAGTAAAAGCTAAAAGAGGCACCAAATTTTAGTTCATTGTTTGACTTCCTGGAGGCATCCAGATAAGTTAATGAATAAACAATCTATATTTTAATAGATAAAGCCATGTTTTTTTTCTTCTTTATTTATTTTGTATTTATCAAAAAAACAGTAAAATGAATTTAAAATGCTGAAAAGCTAACAATAACTATAAAGAAGATAAAAATCATAAGCATGACTTATCAAGGGTGATAATGCAAATAAGATTGCTACACATATATTTACTTTGTGTTCAGCTTTCCCTCTGAATTTTTTTTCCATCCCTGTATATCCTTATTCAAGGTCCCTTCCCCCTCCCACCACATCAGGTCATTTTGCTTCTCCACAACTCCCCATCCCCTCCCTGGGCAGGGAGCAGATAGTCCTATGGTCTCACTGACCCGATAATGCTTGGATCAGTCTCCACTCCTGGCCAAATCCAGTTTTGTCCCCCCTCCCTCAAGAGTGAGTCTGGTGTTCCTATAGTTGGAGTGGGGTCCGAAGGATCAGTCCAGGGTGTTTCCGATCCCAAGATGTTCAGTGGTTGTGGTTTGCCGCTTGGGCATGCTTGGCTTTTTTTCTTGTTTGTTTGTTCAGAGACCACTAATGAGTGAGTACATCCCCTGCTTATCTTTCTGAGATTGTGATACCTTGCTCAGGAGGATATTCTCCAAATCCATGATAAAGCCATGTTTAATGTATTAGCTTTCAAACTCTTCAAGTGATGATGAAACATCTAGATACTGCTGAATTCCATAAGCAAGTGTCTTAGGATCATAATTCTGTGGGAACTGGCCTGGAAGTGCATTAAATCTGAGGGTAGAGGGAAGACAATATCTCACTGAAGAGAAGTTTTCCAATTCCACCCAGTGCTTCTGTAGAAAACTTAGTCTGAAAAAATGCAGCTCTGGTTTCTGAAACAGCATCTCTATGACAGCTAAAGAAAGGGAAGGGATCCTAGAAAATAGTCTTCCACATGCTGTACATTACCAAATCTATATCTAAAGAGCATTTTCTTCTTGGTCTATTTGAAACAGAGACATTAGGGGAAGTGTGAGTGTGTGGCAGTATGGTTTACAGACAGACAGCTTGCCTGAGAAAAATCTTCTCTGATCTGAGCCACCACCAAACCCTTCTGGGAACTGACCACACTTCCGATACCAGGGAGAAATAGATAAAAGTTGTCAGGGCTGAATGTGACCACAAGCATATACAGAGAGAAATTACAGTGTTGTGAATGTTTTCCATTATTAATAATGATGGGAGATAAGGTGTGTGACATGTAAAACAGTCTTTTATTACAGAATGGGTTCCTTGAAAGAACTTCAAGAAAGGATTCAGACGTAAAAGCTTGGAAACCTTTCCACTTGTGTTTTGATAACTTTAAATGATTGTGACAAACAAAAATTAATATGTAATTACACATTTCAAATGTCCCCAGTACCTTTGAGGATGGCCAGAGTAGAATATAGCTTGCTTACCTGTTCATATTTAATTCAGTTTTCCAGTCTTCCAACATCATATTTTTCTCATTTTGGCATTTATAGTGTTCTGGGATTGTGGGAAGTTATGAAAATTTGAAATGACACAGAGCAAGACCTTAATAGATTAAAACACACACTCAGCCACACTGTGAGTCTCAAGAGTAAGAGAGTTAATGAAAGCCATCCCCATCTCTCTTCTCCGTAATGGTAAAGAAATCATCAGCATCTGTTCAGGGCTGAAATAAGTACATGGATAATTGAAACAGAACCCTAATTTCTTTCTTTTTAAGATGTAATTATGTCTTATGTGTATGTTGTTTGCCTGTGTGTATGTGTTTGTAACATGTGCCTAGTACCCTAGAGGCCATAAGAGGGCATCAGATCCCCTGGAACAGGAGTTACCATCAGCTATGAGCTTCCATGTGTTGCTGGGACTGGAACCGGGGTTCTTTGTAATAGCAGATAGTATTTTTGACTGCTCAGCTCTGTCCTCGGTGCCTATAAACATTATTTTTTTTAATTTTATGTACTCACAGACTAATTTTTCATCTTCCTCACTATAGCAAACATAAGGAGGACATCAACTATTTTCTTTATTCTTCAACTGGTCATGTGGATAAAAAAAATTGACACAATGAAAATCAAGAGTTAAGATCTACATTGTGTGTGATTGTAAGTCAGTGCTGCATGACAGCCTCACTTGTTCTTGACTCAGGGAAAGATCCCTGTCCAACTGAAGCTGGGCTTTCAGAAAAATCAATCCTGATCATTGACAAAGTCACGCTAGAAAAAGTTTAAGCAATTCTACCCACAAAAGATATACTTGAAGACTTAGGTTCATTTAATCACTTTTGAGATTTTGTTTTTATTTCTGAATCCTGTGTGTTGCTATGTTCTAAAAGTAACATTTTCACTTTTTTAATCAAGAATCTATCTTGTGAGTCTTTTCTGTAATTCTACAGCATGTCATCTAGTCATTTAACTTCAGTATTGCCCTCTGCAGCCCACTCCTCAGACATCCGCAGTCTCAGTAGACTGTACTTCTTTTCTGAACTTGATTACAAACTCTGTATCAATAGGAATTCCTGAGGAGGAACTCCATCAGCAATGGTGGCTTTCCTCAGGAACTGTATTCAAGGCTCTTTTTAAAAGAAAAGTTCTAAAAGTCTGCTGGTGGTGAAATTTAGCCATCTTTAACACTTCCTTCTATATTAGAGAACAATATTTTAAATGTAGAAACACAGGCCAGATGTGGTGCCACACATCTGTAATCCCCACATTCAGGAGGGAAAGGCAGGAGAATGAGGAATTTACAGATGACCTTTGCTACATTGTGAGTTCAAAGCTGGTTTGTGTAACATGAGGCCCTGTCTCAGAAAGGCAAAAACAAAACCAGGTAGAAACAGAAACAGTTCTGTGTGCCTCAAGCTGTTCCTGTCATGGCTATGATTGCCCTACTGATGCCTAAAGTCATGCTGATGTACAGACCGTCTCTAGGATCTCTTCCTAATTCATCTGTGGATTTCCCTGAACTTGAGAAGAAATTCAGATGCCATGTTAGTTCTCAGTGTTGGAATGACTAAGCATAGAAATATGTGGATGAGATTGCCTTCTGCCCCAAGCCCTGGTCTCTCATTTCATTTTCATGCATCATTTACGCATTGTTTGGTGATTCCACAAAGTCAGCACATCTCTCCAAGTTAACAAAAAGTAAATTCAAAGGGGTAAATATACATTCTGTGGTGTCTAGGCAGGTTTATTTCTGCCCCTTGACAGCATTTAAATTACAAGTCAACTAGGAAAAAAAAAATACTACTTGTGGAGTAGGTACTGAAAATTGGGCAGGTCTGCACACTGAGGAGTGTTCACTCAGATCATTTTTGAGGCAACAATATGACAGAACCCAGTTTTGTATACCTAATTTGGAGTATCAATCTGTAAGCTTTGCAGTACTTACTTAAAGGTAGTGAGGAACAGCCCACTCACAGTGCAACTATACATGAAATTAATATAATTTCTATCTATTAAAAAGTAAATCAATTTTTATTATCGATAAATCAGTTTTGGAGTCTATTAGATGATCCAAGGGATTAAAAACTTCTAATATGGGGGAGATATATTCTATTAATTTGAATCATTATTGAGCAACTGAGGTAATGGCATGGTCATTCTCTGTGATATGGACAAAAGGGAGCAACAAATGTCACTGAATGTATAAAAAAGGGAGGGGGGATTGTCCAGGACACAAATGAGTCACATAAAAAGAGTTTAGTTCTCAATACAAACAGTGTTCATATTTTCCAAGGAATCTGGCATTTGAGGAAAAACATTGAAGTCTATGGAAGGGACCGTGTGGGGAGAAGAAGGGGGTGTTGGGAGCCAAGTTCTACCTAACCAATATTTTATATCAGCCAGTTCCCATGAATCTATTCTGAGCCTGGATTAAACATGGTATGCTGAACATAAAACACCAAAGGCACCAGACTATGTTCATGTGTGCAGAAACAGTGAAACATTTACTACTGAATAACTGGAGAAGAACAGAAGTATCCTCATGGTCAGCCTGGGCCTAAGAGTCCAGGGTCAGGGCAGCAGGCTCATGGCCTCAGGACCATGTCTGTTTCCCAAATGGCAGTGCCATTGTCCTGTAAAGAAGGGGGACACCTTGACTTTGCATAGGGGGTGGAGAGATGGCCACAACACCCTCTAGAGCCCCTTTATAATGGTTCCTAATCCTATACACTGTCCAGAGCCCCTCTAGTCCTCTGTTGCACTGAGTTAAACCTCTGCTTCTTACTGTTGGTGCCTGGGGATTGTTTGCATGGTTTGGGGGGGGGGGTGACAAATGTATTCAGTATAAAAACAGCAAAGGACTCTAGCTGCTGAGTGCACTTTGACAGTCTGTCTTTCAGAGACTGTGGCCCCTTATGCAGCTTGACTTTTTAAATCCGTTTTTCATATTAGTCTAGTCTTTGATGTTTTTCTATTGTTTTAGTTTTAGTAACTTTATTATTATCCTTACCCCATCCTTCCCTCCAGTCACCTTTCGTCATTTTACTGGACTGTCTGTGTTGTCAGGAAATAGAAGAAAAAAATATAAGGCTAGTGTGACTAATAGGCAAAAACTAAGAATCCTACAGACACCACAAAACGCTTATTGGAAAAAGAAAGGTAAACAAAGTAAAACACATGATGCAAAGTTAATTCTTAATCAATTTCTCTATATTATTGGTAAGTCAAAATTAAATATTTTCAGCTGCTATTGGGAAAGGCATCAGATAGTGAGTGATAAATCCAACAGAACATGTACATAGCTTTTTATGCTGCAAATAGACATTTAATAATAGAGTTAAGCAAACGGAGAACATAAACCACATGGGGTCCCTAGGCACTCAGGGTTTTTAGGGTATGGTTTCCGTTTGCAGGTGCTGTTACCACAAAATGCCTGAAGCTGAGTGGTTTATGAAGAACACATTTCTTTCTCACAGTTTCAAGGCCCAGGAAGCACAAAGTCAAGGCCCTGTTAGGTCCATTCCACAAGATTTGTTATAATCATGAGTCACTGAAAAAAAATCCTACAAAAATTTAAAAGTCTACCATCAATAGGACTTTAGATAATATCTTAACTTAAAAAGCCAAGACATGGGCTCCTGGAGGTATTGTTCCAAGAAGCTCATCCCTTCACAAGCCACAGCAAGTTCTAGATGGAGTAAATGCTGGGATGGGAATTGGCTATTGAAGCTGATTGGACACAAATGTTTACTTTGTGACATGTGGCTTCTTTTGTCAGCAGGATCAATGAGAAGATGTTAGAATCTGGAAAAATGAAGATGCAAAGAGGTTTTCTGAGTGATTGGGGTTTTTTTGCATTTGCTTATTTGCTATTTTTCGTTTGAGCTTTTTTTTTTAGGGGGCACTGCAGGAGGGAAGGATATGGGTAGACTGAGAGGTGAGCAGAACTGAGGTGTTTGATGTAAAATTACCAAAGAATCAATAAAGAAAAACAATGCTAACATGAGACTCCCTTGACATAGTCAATGGAAAGAAAGCTTCAGGCTGTGGACATTCTCCAGAGCCGAGTCTACAGGGCTGATTAGAGCAGAGCTTTTGGCCATTCCTTAACAAACCTCACAGTCCAGACGACCCAGCAACTCTTGGTGAAATGAAGTCAATACTGTGACAAGGAGCCTTTTAAGACAATCAGGGAAGAAGATTAGCACCCCACTGTGGCTCAGCAGCACCCCAGAAAAGCACAGCCCCCACTGCTCAGCTCATCACAGGCAGGCTGGGACTCCTCACTCATCAGAGAGCTAAAGGGGGTGCTTTGGAGAGTGGCTCCCTTGCCTAATTTTACTCTGGTAAATGTACTTTATTAACATTCAATTTCATGATGCTTGCTGGGAACCAGAAGATTAAAATACTCTATTCTTATAATTATAGATTAACAGGCTATGAGTTGGCAAAAATTCTACACTGCATGAAGGCTTATATTTCTAACCCTATTTTACGTGTGTGTGAGTGTATGTGTTCATGACTGTGTGTGCATGTGTAAATATGCAAGTATAGGTATACATATATGGTGTGCATATATGAATGTATATGTATGGTATGCTTGTGTAGGTGTTCAAGTGTGGGTATGCATGTATGGATGTGAATGTATAGATATGTATGTGTAGGTGTTCAGATGTGTGTGCGCAGGTGTGATGTATCTTTCATTGAATACATTCCTCTGAAGCTCAGCTCCCTTTTCTTCCCAGACAAACTCTCACTAAACCCAAGCCATCCCTGGTTAGACTGGCTGGCTGGTGAACTTGGGGCATTTGTCAACTGCTGGCTGTCTAGTAGTGAGGTGGCAATGTATGCCATCACCCTGTTTTTTATGTGAATGTAGGGATCTGAATTAGGCTTTCAGGCTTGTATGGAAGACACTTCACCTGAGGTGTCTCCCAGCCCCATCATTTAAATTCAATACCCACACTATCTTAGTGCAAGAACTTGAAGTAACACATCTTCTCCCCCACAGTCCAGCTGTATGTGGAAAGTTTGTGCTTCTGATTAAGGAGACTCCTTCTAAAGTCTGATCTATAAGTGGCCGGCCCCACAGGAGTCAGCAGAGGCTTGTACTATTATACAAATCATATTTCATATTTTCTTAAAGTCATCTTTTTTAACAAATGAAATATTTAAATGACTTTTCATAAACTCAAGTGGCTTCATCATTGCTGTATCGCAAATACTTTCTGATTTTTTTATGTTCAAGTTAAAGTGTATAATGACCATCAGTGGGGATGCCAGTGCTTGCAGGAAAATCTTTACAATCTCAGTTTAAAACCCCTGCATGAATCTATGGTATTTCATCTTTATTGTTGGATCTCTCTCTCTCTCTCTCAAAATTAGAAATCACAGGGAGAAATATTTAATTTTCTATCGACACCACCTTCCTTAACGTGTACAGTTTCTGAGATTCATTTCCTCCTTAATTAGCTAATTCATTTGTTTGAAATTTGCAAATCTGTAAGTGATGTTTATGTCACAGAAAGAAGGGTCACTAAGCCTGGTAACAAGAAGTCACAATGATGATAAACACAGACACATTGTTTCATAAGGCAATTAATCACTTAAGGTTAGTCACTGTGGCCATCCACAGATTTGAAATGTATTTTTAGATGAAAATTAATTGTATTTTATTGTGTTAAGATTTCCATGTGATTAACATTGGTATTGTTTTACAGTTTTGCACTCTAAGCAGTGTGCGTGTGGACATACGTGCATGCGTGTGTGTTTGCTTGCACCTTGATAATGAAAGCTGGAATTCTGCTTTCAAGGGGAAAGTACATTGAATATGTTATGGCATGTTGAGATTTTACTTTTTAAAAATATTTTACTGTTTCAAACACAAAATGTTCTAGTAACTGAAATATTGCAGTGTTATTTGCATACTGCTTTCATTCTGCTGATACTGAGATGTTCAGGTTGCGGATATTTCAACTTCGTTACCAAGGAGGTGTGATTCAAGCAGGGAACCTAAAATGTATGAACAGATACCTTGTGCTGTCCAGGTACTTAAACAGGCATGTTTACACTGAGTCTTCTTCAAAAGGCTCCAGTTTTAACTGGATCTGGCTCAGCATTACAAAGACATACTAAGATTTTATATGTGTCCAGGTATTAGCTAGCAGAGCTCAGAACAGCAGATTGGGGATTGCAGATTGCCATGGCTTAGGTGTGTCACAGTTACCTTTTCATTCATTCCTTCTAGCATAATTGCTAATCTGCCAAGAACTGGAGAATCGTGGTGACCAGTATAGCAACTGTCTGTTGGTACATCTCAGTCATAGTAGGATGAGGCTGGCATCTTTATGTTAAACCAAGATCCTTGGAAAGGAAATTTTATAGCATTTCTCTATGGTGTTTGTAGGGCACAGTGATTTGCCCTTCTTTCACAGCTAAATGTGTGAGACTCACATACCCACCAGAGGCAATTGGAGACTTGGCTCCTCTGCCCTCCCATGGCCTCTGGCAAGCATCCTACTGTTCAGGTTTTTTAGTTCAAATGGTAGCTTGGGAAGCAGTGGACTGACACTGCTCCAGGCTCTGCCGTCTTTCCTGCATCAAGATAATGAAGTTAGCATCTATGTTTCAGGAAAATGGATGATGACACTTGCTATTGATCCCTGGACAGGCCAAGAACAATATTATAATAACCCACACCAGTCAGCCTGACCTTTTACTGATTTGACCTTTACCTTGAGTGGGAAGAAAACAGGAGCCTAAAGTAAAGATGCTCTTATGAGTCAAAGCTAGCTTACCCTCTGGACTTTATTATTATTTATCACTAAAGTGCAGTGATCCATCAAGCCATTAATCTAGTTACAGACCTGGAAAACAGGGAAGGCAGGCCACAGGAAAGCATCTTGGTCTGCTCAGTGATCTGTTTTGAACATTTTCAAGGTCTTTAGATGTAAATTGACCTGAACAGTAATAGGGGAGGCACCAAGTGCCTGTCCAAGCTCAAATGCCTCCTCAAAAAAGGTATTTGGGGTCTTTCTACTTCAAATCAATTTCTTCTGTCTGCATACTACTCTTATTATAGTCATGCTTTATAATCACATAATGTCAGATCTGAGAGGATGCTTAGTATAAAATGATGGTTAAAATCTCAAGATTTATTGCAGGAATATCTGTCCTCTACTAGTTTATAGTTTCTGGCTATTAAACCTTCAGCCAACTCTCCTGGTAATCTACTATGCACATATCAGAATATCAGCAATTGGATTGTACAAACAAGAAAAGCAGAGCTGTGTAACAAAGGAGAAGCATATAAAATGAAATTGTCTCGTAGCCACATAAGGAGGAGAGGCTGAAGATGATGGGGTAAGCACAGAAAACAGTCATGTAGAGGAATGTTCATTCTGTACAAGCTACAGTCAGTCTTCAGCCCTGGATCATTATTATCCTGTTGAATGCATTCTGTGCTGGTGTCTAATCTACACACCTAAATGATTATTATCCGTTGTTAATGCTGAAGGAGGCTTAGGTATGGACATTACAGACTGACAGGGAGCTGTGCAGTGGTCCTGCTGTGCTTTACACTGTAGAAGCTGATGTCAGCAGAGTAATGTCAGCATCCTGGCTCCATCAGTCATGCACTGTGTAATGCTAGGTTCTCGTTTCAAATCTTTCAGCCTTGTTTTTAAATTAGAGATGATAATAGTGTCTACTAGAAAAGAAAATAATGAAAACGCTGTTATGAATATCTTCAGACTGTGTTCACTGAGAAGTAGATACTAGACCAAAAGTGTGATTTATAAAGGCAAAGAAAGCAAATTGAGCCTTTAAAAAATGTAAAACATTTCACTTATAATAATATTGTTAAGAATATGAAAAGAGTTGGTAGCACTAGTTGGTAGATATTTGCCTAATAGCTTTAGTTGGATAATACAAAATTATAATCAGTAAGATAATCATTGGGATATAGTTAAAATGAAGAAACAATTTAAATGGATACTTCACTAAGAACCTAAGAATATTAATACCCTAAAACCTTTTCAGTATCACCAGATACTAGAGAAAAGCAACTCAAAGTTGCATCTATAGTCTGCCTTAAATTGACTGGCATGGCAATGTTGAAAATGACATACACCAGTTGACCAGCATAAAGGGGTGCTTGAACTCTGATCTAAATTCTAGATGGGATATGAACTGTTAGGTCTGCTTTGGAAAATAATGTAATGGTTTCTTAAAGTTAAACATGGGACTGGAAAGATGGCATATGGGCTAAAATATTGCTGTGCTTGAGGGTCAGAGATCAATTCCAGGCACGCATAGGGTTGCTATAACCACTGGTAACTCTAGAAAATCCAATGTCTTCTGTAGACTCCACAATCACTTAACACTAATGTACATACAAGCACACACATGCATGTATACACACAGAGACACATAGAATGTTACATATAAATCACAAAAACCCAAACAATTTTGCTTGTAAGAAAAATGAGAAAATATGATTACATAAAGAATAATGGCAGTATCCTTCCTCACAACCAGGACCTGAAGCCATGGATGTCCTCATGAGGATAAGGTGTGACAAATCTACTGGAAGATGTCTAGTTATCAACAAAAGCAAAGATTCTGGATATGGACTATAGCATGCTCTGGGCTACCATCAGGCATGCTACATGCTAGAAGCCAGGAAGAAAAGAACACATACTATGTGAAATGTATAGAAAAAATATTATTTTTCTATACTATGTGAAATGTATAGAAAACATAGAAATATAGACATGGAAAGGCCACTGGTAGGAGATGTTAACCACCAAGTTGAGGGTATGTTTCTGTAGGACATTAATGTTCCAGCACTGAATGGTGGAGCTCTATGTAGGACTACTACATTTTACTAAAACTGTTTGTCCTTAAGAAAGGCAGATATGACTATATGAACATTACTCCTCAATGGAGCTCTTAAAAAAAAGATAATGATAAACAGTATTACAGACTAAAGATATCATCTTTTCTTACCCAAAAATATTACAGTTCTTAAAATAGACATTTTTAAAGTTTGACACATAATTCCCAAAATATTATTTCTGAAGTATAAAAACTTAAAATACTACATGCCCATTATACAATTTTATGTTCAATATCAGCAATTATTATTAGTTGAATATCATTTATATTATTTGATATTACTATGTGTCCTTATATGCTTATAGTTATTTTAAGAATTGGAAATTATTCAAATCTCTTTTTTAAAAGAATTTTTTATTATGAACAAAGTCACATTTTTTATCCATGTATGCCCTTGTTCAAACTCCCTTCCTCCTCCTGCCCCTCCCAGTCACTCTCTCTTCTCTCCATCTCTTTATCTCCTCCCAAGCAAGGGTAGGAGGTCCCAATGTCCCAAGGTAGCTTAGTTCAGCATCCACTCCAGACAGATCTGCTTTCCTCAACCCAACATCAAGACTGGGTCAGATGTTCCTCTGGAGAGAATGGGCTTATCTTCTTAACATGTGATTTTGTGACTGGGAATTGCACTCAAGATCTTGAATATTCTAGAAAAGCCTTCTACTGCTGACTAACATTCTCATTTTCCAAACTAATTTTTATTATCAGTCAAAAAGAGCTCAAAAATTATGATCTTTTCACTTACATGAAATATCAGGGGTTTTTTTTCATTTTACAATAATTTTTGATTCTGGATATTCTTTACATTTTGTTATAAAATGTATGATCGAAACATGAAATGTAAAATACTCAGGAATAGTTTTAATAATGACAAAATGGACATCCCACTTCTTAGTAGTAAGTTAAATTTAGAAAATAATGATGCATGTGGCTAATCACAGCATTTGACAGTCAGAGTGCAGCCATCCTCAGCTATATTAGTGACCTTGAAGTCAGCCTGGGCCTCATGAAATTCTATTTTAAAAATGATTAGGAAAGTATTTGTAATTTTCTATCTTTTTCATTGTTACTCATCCATAGTAGCTGATAATGTGACATAACCCATATCCATGCACCCATTTACTCCACTGAATAACACATTTCCCCACTGTTTCCTAAGGATGACTACAGACCACCGTGGAAAACAAATAGCACATGTGGATTGAGGTAACTTTCTTTCGATATAATCCAATAAATCCATCTACATCTGATTCTCTGCCATCTTTCTAAATAGTTTTCTTGTATAAGAAATTGACTGGGGGTGAAGTTGACATCACTTCTCTCTCTCTCTCTCTCTCTCTCTCTCTCTCTCTCACACACACACACACACACACACACACACACACACTCACTCACATACACACACTCACACATACACACACTGAACTAATGGATACTCTGGTGGTTCTTTGACCGCCCTGTATTTTACCCTATTGGTATGACTGCAACTACTCAAGGGATTACAAATTTCAATGGTTTGTTTCCCACATCCTGTCCACATTGCAACCATTAGCTCTTAATTAATAACATGACAATATCTACAAATACGGGAGCCTTATAGACTAGATGTCTCTCTTCTGAGAGGTGCAAGGGGTCAGATTCTCTTTAACTATATTATGAGAAGTACTTTCTCACCACTGACTCAGGTGTATACTTCTGTTGATACCTGACTGTTAGCCTGAATCATTTGCCAAATACCATGCAGGCCTTTTCTTTTTACTCTCTGATTTATTTTATAATTAATAAGCAAGCACATACATGTATATATATATATGTATTTATATTTACATGGTAATGTACAGTTTTTCATAAACTATGTATTAAGAAGTGAATTTGATAATTAAGGAAATTATTTTAAGTCTTTTGTATATTTTATAAGATTGAGACAACTATTATATATACATACACATTGCTCAAGGTCTCATTTATAGATGATGTAGTTGTTTTGCCTTGTTTCTTGATTGAGGGTCTTTATGTAGTCCTGGCTGTTTCTGGAACCTGCTATGTAGGTCAGGCTGACCTTGAATTCCCAGAGATCCTCCTGCCTCTGCCTCCCCAAGTGCTGGCATTAAAGACAGGTGACCACAATTAGATAATATTTTCAAATGTGTGTTGTACTCTTCTTCAGCAGTAGTTCTGCTCATGTACCTTTTGGGGGCATGCTCACATTGATCCTCACCACAGATCCTTTTAAATACATTTTATTTTTCTCCTGTTTCACTTCCCTGTGGGCAATTGTAGTACAAGCAGACAGGACAATGCAATGTTTTGAGTCAGAGGAGTAAAGAAAACCAAATCATAGGCACAGAGTTACAGAACTGTTTTTTGGTTTTGTGGCACATTGTAATACTCCATGTTATTATTAGTTTTGACTGTTAATGTCTTACAGCAACTAATAGCATTCATGTCATAGGCACATATGAATACAAAAACAGCCACCAAGTACATAGAACATGTGGTGATGTCTACAGTCCCAGACATCCATCCAAGATGTTGAGAGAATCTACCTGCATGAGAGAATCTCCTCGGACGAGGCAGACAACTATAAAAATTTATCCTATTCCTTACAGTATCTGTAGACAGCTCTGCTGAAGATATGCCACAGTGTATTTAAGATGATTTTTGGCTAACTTCTAATATTTGCTGTGCAGCAAAAACTTCAGAAATATTTTCTCCCTACATCCACATGTGTCTTTTGGCCAGACCCTTAAAAGTGGGAGTTGGAGCCAGTAAATTGTGCATTTAAAATTTTTGATAACTGTGGTCAAAGCCTTTTAAAGTGTGCTCATGACTAATGCTTCCTGGAGGATACTTAGCCATGAGTACGAGGAACACTAAAAGTTTATACTCATTCTAGACCTTTCCAAGGTTCTCCATTGTTTATTATTGTTTTTTTTTATGAGTAATATTGAGAGTACCTTCGGGCCCATTAAAATAATCCTGTTTTTATCAGGCCTTTGAGCAGGTGGGCTTGTCTTTGAACTGCTGTACAACACTAGCCTTCATGTCCTCCTCTGTTTCCATTTCCCTGGGTTTATGGGAGGGTTGCTATGTTGCATTAAAGCATCTTAGCAGTTTACTCTTCCCTCATTTACTTGTGAAACTGAGTACAGCTGTTGTTCTATGCCATCTTCTAAATTTCCTGTGTAGTAACTGATTCCCTCCAGAGCAGACAGTGTCTTATGAGAGGCTGTAGTTTTTCAGAAAGTGTTTTACTTCACACAGATTTCCAATTATGTTTGAAGATAATTTTTTGATGCATTCAATATCTGTATATAAATCTCTTCTGCATCCAGCCTGTTCTCAGGTACAACATTTGAAGTACACACCCATGCATTTGATCATGACAGCTGACCCCTGCTCTGGTAACACAATGCTTTAATGAGAAATGCATAAGTAATACTGAGTTTAGCAGACCATCAAGTTTTCAGTTAATTTATTTCTGCCTGTTCACTATTACTGTTTCTCTGTTCTTTGGAATAGTTATACAGATTTCTCATTTTTAGAATAACTCAATATCTATTATTTAAATTTTTGGCTAACTATTTTAAGCATTTACATACTTAAGACTATGAAATCATCTAGTTTTGTCATAACTAATTTTTAAAAATATTTTTCACACCAGCTTTGAATTAAGAGTTCATCTGAAACTTGTTCAATCAATTTGTCTTTTTATTAAAAGGCATTTTATACTTCCTATTATATTTCTATTATAAACATTACATTTATAATTAATATAATTAGCTCTTTGTTTTTTCATTAATAAGAACTTTCTTTTGGAGATGTTGATTGCAGGCTTACTGGTGTACCTTCTCATATTCTGCTGGAGAAGTGCAAGGAACATGTACCTAAGTGCTGAGGTTCAGAGGCTGCTGACACATTTTTCTCATTTCCTTCTTTTATTTTCCTATTTTATTATAATTTTGATAGTATGTCTGAGCTGTGATGTGGAAGGTTGAACTTTATCTAACATGTCAAAGTGATGGTTGAGCCATCACTCTGTGTCTGTCAGTGTTAAAACAGACTTCCTTGTATTCTTATTAGTGCATAAGACAGTTAAATGAAATATCTAGATTTGGGTCATTTTCTATAGTTGGTATTAATCACTAGCAACTGATTACAAAGTTAATATTTATTAAGGGGTTTAGATAAAATACTCACTCATACTAGAGTTTGAGCAGTTAGGCAATTACTGGAAGGCTGGACGGCCCACCCAGTGGAAGCTGGTCTGGTCCCTTTTCTAATGACATCAGGGAGCAAACAGGAAGAGAGATGGTGTGCACCTGGTCTTAAACTGGCCTGGCTACACCCCATACATGGGTCCTCAAGGCCCAAAGGCCATACCTCTAGCTGATACTACCTGATTCCCACTACAATTTTTCTCTAAATACTTATTTGTTTGCCCAAATCTATGGGAGACGCAACTTCAGTCTATAGGGAGTCTTCTTACACCTCAAGGCTCTGTGTTACCTGCTAAGGGTTTGCTAACAGTACTGCCCAGGTTGATATGAATGTTTTTCCTCTTGCACCTTAGAAGGGTCAACCCTTCTAACAGTGAAGATGGCAACTCCTTTTTCAGAAGTAAAGCCTCCTCCTAAACAACTGAGCCTATCCATCTCAAGGAACAAGGAATGAGTTCTTTGTAATCTATGTATCTTTTTGTCTGTTTTCTCACCCCAAGACACAAGTGGAGAGGTGTGTCTGACACTCAATTTTTTGATGGTGTTTGGCAGTATCAGATTGTACCTGAAGTACAACTAGACTGAACAGTAAAGGCTTTTTCTTTTTCCTCATTGTCTCTGTTTTAAAAGGAAAACCTGGAGAAAAGTTTTTGCAAAATTTCTTACTCTTTTTCCTTTTAATTACAGGGCACTTTCAATGAAAATTCTGTGAAATCTTTTGTAGTGGGATTATGTTCTAGTACATTGTAAATATTTGCCCCTCCTACTGGTTTAATAAAATGCTGATTGGCCAGAAGACAGGAAGTATGGGTGGGGCTACCAAACTAAGAAAACTCTGGGAAGAGGAAGAGTCAAAAAAGACACCAGCACACGCAAAGGAAAGGAGACCAGGATGCTGCTCTGAGAAAAGGTACTAAGCCACTTGGCTAAACATGGATTAGTTAAGAGGTAGTAAGTAATATAACCATATATGGGCCATCGGTCAATCAGCACAAAGTTAATATAAGCCTTTATGTGATTATTTGGGGCAAAGCAGCAGCAGGGCTGTGAGCAGGTCTAAACTTCAGGACTAGGCTGGAAAGTTCGGGTGAGAAACTACTTATTACAATCTTTGTAGGTTTAGATTCTGAAATTTTAACTCATTATATTTTTCTCCAAAATGTTATCTTTTGTGTTTAATATATGGCCCATTTAAGGTTTTGCTTTATATAATGTGTGACCTCATTTTCCCCCACACTATTCTTTTCATGTTGTGTGGCACAAGCGTCAGTGTTTTCTCTATCACTAGTTGTTTTCATCTCAGCCACAGTAAGGCAGATCAGAGAATGTTCTTCTAAGTTCTCCATATGGTTTCATTGGTCTGGGTGAGTTTCAGTATTTTTCCGTGTTTTGTTAACCCACTGTACATCTGTGCACTCTTATTTAATTTAGCTATAGTAATGTAGCTTAAAACTATACTAGACGCGTTCCTTTTACCTTTTCCTCTATTTCAAATTTATTTGAGATATTCTAGGTCTTTTAATTACCCATGAAATTTTGGATGTCAATGCTTCAAATGCTAAAAAAGCTTTTGAATAATTCAATAGTGACTTTATGAAGCTTGCATATCAAGTCTAATAGAACTGACATCTCTGCAGTTTTCTGGTTTATGAACATGGTATGTCTTTTCTTGTTTGAATCCATTTTTACTGGCATCATTACAGCTTTCTCACAGAGTCAACATACACTTTCCAAAGATTTTCTCCTTAGTGTAACATTCTGAGTCTTACTAAATAGCATCTTACTTTTGACTTCAGTGTAAAAGTCTATTGAATGTAGAGAGAAATAAAGATTATTTTATATGCAGTATTAATTATAAACTCTTTCTCAGTCTCCTTACTAGACATGGCAGTTTGGAAGAAAATGGTCCCTGAAGGGAGTAACACTATTAGGAGGTATGTTCTTATTGGAGGAAGTGTGTTATTGAATAGGTAGTCTTTGAAGTCTCCTATATTTTTGGTTGTAAGATTAGCCTTTAATGGCTGAGCCAGAAGAGCCTGAGTATCTCAATCAGTAGAGCATCAGACTTTTAATCTGAGGGTCCAGGGTTTAAGTCCCTGTTCAGGTGGAAGAATTGTACTTTGAGGTCTCATATATGCTTACATCAAGCAAAATGAGACAGATCATTTGCTGTTGCCTGTGTGTCAAGATATAAGAACTCTCAGCTCCTTCTCCAGCACCATGTTTATCTGCATACTTGCTTATTGCCCTGATGATAATAGACTGAACCTCTGAACTGTAAGAGACCTACCACAATTAAATGTTTTCCTTCCTAACAGTTTCTGTGGTTATGTTGTCTCTTTACAGCAATGGAAATATTAACATACCAGACATGACTTTTTCTATAGAGTCCTTAAAATAATCTAAACAAACATCATCTGCAAGTAGTCTTTCAATCTGTATGAAGCTCAACTCATTCCCTCACTTTATACATGGCCAATAATTGACTACATTGCACTGCATGATCAGAAAACATACCTTAGGTTTCTCCATATTAAGAAGAGAACATTGACTGTTACATCAGTGGATAAGATCTTGGCTGACAGAACTTTGTGTGAATTTGTCTAAGTTGATAAGTTTTCATTTCTTTCTGTTACTCACTGTGAAACTGTTGGCTTTTGCGTGATGATTTTCTGTATCCGTTATTATGTTCATTTAAGGTTTTTTTCTTTAGTCTATTCTAAGAAATATGAGGCTGAATTTCAATATCTTATTAGCCTTGCATTCCTGGAATAAACTTTACTTGTTCATAGTTGCTGATTCTTTTGGCTATTGTAGAATTCTATTGTTGATATTTCATTACTCATCCTGTCTTTATTTGTGAAATTTGTTCATCCATGATTTTCCTTTTCATACTGTTCTTGAGTTTTATCAGGCAAACACTAGCCATGGAGTTTCTAGTACCCTCTTTTTATATCTGGAGGAGGTTGTACAGAACTCTGCTGTCTGTGCCTTGGATATTTGTTAGAGTGTTCTTGTGAAATTACCAGGGACTTGAAGAGTATTTTCTGGGGAGAATTAACAGTGATGACCCTATACTAAAGTAGTTAGGATTTCAAACCTTTCTATGTTTCTTAGGTACTGCAGGTTTCTGTTTGTTTGATTTTTAACATTTAAAGGATAAAACTCTCTCAAGGCTTGTTTTACATGTAAATGTTTTGAGTTCCTAACTCTTCATTTCAATTCTGGAATTTATATGGAGAAAAAAAAGAATTCACAAAACATCTGACTGCACTTGTATTTTGAGATTCTTAGAAAGTCTGTATTTCTTCACCTTCCAGGAATTTTACTTGTTATACACAGTATTTTGTGTGGTGAGGTTTTTTATTTCATTTTCCAAGAAGCTGAATTTCATATTTTGAATCCGTGATGGTGTAATATCACTTTCTTAATCACTTTTGTGAAGTGCCTATATAGTGCTTGAGGCATTTTTCTTACTGGCTTAGGGTTATCGGTAGTGACAGAGAACCTGTTCAGTTTTACAATTGTTCTTACATGCATTAGGCTGACTGAAGTTGGCTATTCAGTATATTGTTCAATGTTAAATAGTCTTACATAATTTTTCTTTAGATTTTTTTTGTGTTATATGCATATGTGTGCCCATGTGCAGATTTGTGTTCTTTTGTGCACATGCAGTGTCCACAGGAAGTCACTGGGCATCTCACATGTCATTCTCCACTTTATTCCCTAGAGAAAGTCTCCCACTGAACTTGGGCTGACTTTGGTGTGGATAGATGGGCAGTCAGCTACCCATGCAGTTTTCTCCTTTCTGTCCCATCAGTTATTGAGATTACAGCCACAGCCATGTGCGGGTTATACCTGGCTTATTACCAGGGTGATGGAGATCTGATCTGAGGGGCTCTGCTTACAGAGAAGGTTCTACCCACTGAGTCATTTCCCAGCCCCATGCACCATCTCTTCTACTCATGAAGGTAGCTTTCTAGAAGCTAGATAGTCTTGGTGAATGAAATGTTAATAACAAATGACATCATGAAAAATTTCACAAACTAAGTGATAGAATGTATGCTTCTTGCTTTCATAATTGTCTGTGTTGGTCATATTTTTTATTTATGATAAACTTCTAATACATCTCTCCTTTCATATTATATTACATACTTTTACCTATGTCTGAGTGTGTGTCTATGACTGCATGTATATCTATGCATGTGTGTATATATGTGTGAACATAAATTTTATTACCTTTCAGAACTAAAATTATTATCCTCAGAGCTAACACTACTGCTTTCTGCAAATACAAAATTGCAAACTCAAAGCTATCATTGTTTTATTTTTATTTTTGTCTTTTATAATAATGACTAATACTTTCAGGGTTCTGTTTTATTTTTAAAGTGCAGAATACACAAAAATAGATCCTACATACTTGCAAAGGTACAGATAAATATTTTTCACAGTAGCAAATAAGCAGCTTTTCTGAATTCTGACAATAAAACTTGCATTAGTTTACATAAAACAAAGCAAAATCAGAGAGAAATATATTAAGGAGCAAATGTCATTCTATTTTGTGTAGTCTTCCGATTAAATCTCTAACTTAAGGGCAATTCTAGGCAGCACAGTATCACATCTGAATGGGGAATAGTACCCATAAGGTACAAAGACCAGGTGAATAGTTTATAGTACTGATCTCAAAATGATGGAGATGGTTGAATCAAGAGAAAGAGAGTCAAAACAGATGGGGCCATTCCTAAGTATGTTTAAAAATTATTCCAACTCTAGTGCCTTGTGCTATGTAAACAGAATAATGTGGAAGGATTCAGATAGAAGAAAATAAAATATTATGTTGATATCAAAAGCACCAAAATGATTAGAAAAGTTGAACTTGAGTTAACAGAAAAAGATAAATGTATCATCCCTACCATGGAGTCAGGATTTTAAACCCTCACAGAGATGACATCATTTGCACTGTCTCAGAGCTGAGTCTTGTCTCATGTGTCTGTTGATAAGAGAAGACGATATCTTCCTAGGTTTGTGCCCAGTTTCCTAGCTAGTCATGTGGTTCTACTGTCAGTCACTCTGCCATGGACTCCTAGCGTGTGATACTGGCTTTGTTCTTTGATGACATCTCACACATTGTACAGCAAAATGCCCTCCCTAAACTAAATACTTGCTCATTTTGAGTTTGGCATATGAAATACACACTGGTATTTTTATTTTACTGATAGAATCAGAGGTACATAAAGTTTGGATCATATATTTTAGTTTGTACAGCTAAAATAAGCATTCCACACAGAATTCAGATATTTGAATGTGTAATCCTGAAGCACACCTGTGCTATTTCCCTGGCTGCATAGACTGAAATCAGCAGGTTTACAAGGACCTTCCAGAGCAAAGCTCTTTAGAAGGAATCAAATGTTCACTTTGAAGACTTTCCCATGTATAAACTGCTTTAGATTTATTAAGCAAGATTGAGGATGAGGGTGAAGTTTCTGGTGGCTGGATTAGGCCTGTTTTTAATTAAATGAGGAAGCATATTTATAAACAAAAAATTTTTTAATCTTCAGCATTAATTCTCCTTCCAGCCACTGGCTACCTCCTGTGGAAACCTCAGGAATTACATAGGAAAAGTAATCATAGTCCTTGCCCAGGCATAGTGGGCCTGTCACCGTGTCAACCAGCCACTCTTTATATTTATTGCCATAGTTCCCAGGCCTGGCAGCCCTATAAATTTCTGCAGTTAAATTACAATCTTATTCTCTGACATGTCTACATTTTCTTCCCCCCTCAAATGTCCAATATTCCTGTTTCTACCTCATTATCTCCTCTCTCTCTCTCTCTCTCTCTCTCTCTCTCTCTCTCTCTCTCTCTCTCTCTCTCTCTCCCTGCAATAGAAGTTACAGAAAAATCTCAGCCCAGCCCTGCCTCTAGTTCCTGAGCCACTTGCTCCACAATCCTTGTTAAAATGGATGAGTGGCTCCTAGGCATTCAAATCATACTATTTTTGCTCAGGACACACCCCTTGCCTTTCCTGGGCTGTTTTTGTAATTATCCCTCCACCCTCCAGAGTCATTACTTTGTCCCTACATGAGATCACATTCAGCAAATAAGCATGGCCTTTTGAGTAACATGAACATAAAAAGAGAGTAGCCTTCGCCCCTGTCACAGTGGGCCTCCTCTCTGGCGCCTGTTCCTTCTGAGGAGAATTCCCTCCCTCCCCTTGTTTTATTCCATCTCCCCTCCTTCCTTCCATTTCAGGTTGTGAGCTCAGCTGTTCCATTAATATCCTTGTGTCAAGGACAGCAAGAGCCTGCATCCTTCCACATCCAGCAGTGTATTCTGTGACACTGCTCAGTGACTCTTTCTGTTTTCAAATATGTCATTCATATGACTCCTTGTATTCTAGACATGGTTTGTCTTTTTTCTACACAGACTCTCAGTGACTGCCTCTGGTCTTAAATCCATTCTGTGTAACAATTCACTGTCTAGTGACTGTCAGGTTTGCAGTTCTTACCCAGTCACTACTATATCCCAAACTCAAGCTCTGATGCTGTTTGTAATGGACTAAGATACACTCAAGCAAACACATTCACCATCAAATCCATCACTGCACTGCCCACTACATCATGCTCCCATTTCAGAATCCTCTCTTCATAATGTCACAACAAATTATTGTATGAATTCTATTTAGCAATATAATAAAAACCCAGAGCCAAATATTAGGGAAAAGCTGGAATATCAGAGAGATAGGGAACAAACCACAGCCCAATCCTACCCAGCAAACTCCTCAGGCTAAACAGGGTAAGTCCTATTTTCATAGGTCCTGAGGCAGAATACTGAACTTCTGCCTTCTTCTGCCTTATATTTATTTCCCTGACAAGCTATTTTACTTCCTGGTTCAACTCTCCTAGAGCTAGAATTAAAGGTGTGTGCTACCACTACCTGGATGTTGGGCCTTGAACTTGTAGAGATCCAAATGGATCTGTGTCTTGAGTGATGGGATTACTTCCGGACTTTCATGACTTGGCTCTGTGGTGATTTTGTTCTCTGATATTCCAGACTATTCTTCATTAAATATATACTACATCACCATAATATATCTAATTGTTAAGGTTCAAAATTCAGGAGTGACACTCATAAGCTGTCCAGAGTCATCAGTTCTTGGTGAATGTTTCTAGAGTCAAATCCTATCCCATTATCTACTAGTACAAACTGCCCAAACCTTGCCACTCAAATCCTGTTCCCTTAGCTCACAGTCTCTCTAAAAATGTATTTTCCATGTAGGAAGGAGAGAATAGTCTCATCAGAGTAGTGGGATTATATCCTGGTGCATTGTACATATTTGTTACTCCTACTGGTTTAATAAAAAGTTGATTGGCCAGAAGGCAGATGGAAGTGTAGGTGGGGCTACCAGACTAAGAAAGCTGTGGGAACAGGAAGAAGAAAGCAGAGATGCCAAGACAGACACAGAGTAAAGAAGACAATCATGCTTCTCTGAGAAAAGGTACCAAGCCACATGGCTAAACAGATCAATGAAAATAGATTGAGTTAAGATAAAAGAGCTAGCTAGAGATATGTCTGAGCCATAAGTCAATCAGCATGAAATTAATGTAAGCCTTTGTGTGATTATTTGGGGCTAAGTAGCAGCAGTTCTGAGAGCGAGTCCAAACCTCTGGGCTAGGTCGAAAAGTCCAGGCTAGATACTTAATACCACATATCAATCCCTAACCAAAAATCTACAACTGTTATGTTTTATGTGTTTTATGTGTTTCCAGTTCCTGCCATGACCTTCACTTGTCCCTACCCACCATACTATTGTCCAGTAGCTTTGTTGTGAGCACATTCCCATGTTAAAACTTTAGCATGACTATTCCCATTCTTTAGGTCTCCTCCTCCTCCTTATAAAGCATCTTCATTGTCATTGATCTGATATTGCTCTGACACAGATTGATCTTTAGCTTGATGATGTATGGCTTTAGTTAAGTCATTCCTATGAACATACTTGCTATCTGTATCACAGTAACATGCCTCATATTTCTTGCCTCTTTCATTACCTGAATTTACTATACTGATTTGTAATTCTTTTGTCTACTATGCCTCTATCCCCAGAGAAGAGATTTTTCACATTCATCTTATCAATGATCTTAGGATGGATAATAAATGCTGTTCTGTACCCCTTCTAACACAATGTTTTAATTCAGATAATTCTACAGGCTCTTCCCTTTTGTGGAGTCTCAGTGTTTTAGTTGTCTATGTTCTCTGGCTCCTGACTCAAAGGCTAGTGCGTATCATGTGCCCTGCAGCCTTGGAAAGTAAATTCCTGAAGGTTTCAAGTTCTGCACCTAAAGGAGTGTTCTGACCAACAAGTAGACTTGTTTAATCCCACACACACCTGACATTCTTTTTTGTTAATATATACCTCACCCACTGAAATAACAGGATAGAGAAACAAACATTTATTATAATTAATGTGGAGATGGAGCAAGAAAAAGAAATGTCAGATATCAGATTGTTGCTGAACACTGAGAGGAGAGGCATTTAAAAAATTGTAAGTGATAATTAGTTTCAAATGCCATAAACAAAAGGTAAAAGATAGAAAAATACCAATTACTAATTAATTATCAGAATACTTGTGAACTGAATAAAAGTGATTTTAGTAGACTAGAAAGAGTAGGCACTAGATGGTGATATATTTAGAAGAAATGGTAAATGCTGAGTATTTTATAACTTGACTGAAGACAGGAGGGAAAAAGAATAATCAAAGAAAGAGGGGAACCCATGGAAGGCTTTTGTTGTATACTGGCAGAAGAGGTAGGATTAATTCTGTATTACTGTGAAAGGTAAGATAAGAGCTAGCATGAAAAAATGAATTTCCACAATTGTATAGTAATATCTTCTAATTCAAAACATGTTCATCCTGAGAGCTACAAGTTGAGACATAGGAAGTAAACAACTCACAAGTCTCATGGGATTCCTGAAACTAAGAGGACTCACAAGGCCCTTTGCTCCTCAAATTTGTATAAACTGTGTGGTAATTTGAATTTAATCGGTACCTATAATCTCATAGAGAGTGGTACTATTAGGAAGTTGGCTTTGTTGGAATGAGTATGACCTTGTTAGAGAAAGTGTATCACAGTGAGGGCAGACTTTGAGATTTCCTATGCTCAGGATACCACTCAGTATCTCAGTCTATTTCCTCTTCACTGCAAGATGTAGGACTCTCAGTTACTCCTCCAGCACCATGTCTGTCTGCAGGATGCCATGCTTCCCACCATGATGATGGACTGAACCTCTGAACTTAGAGCTGATCCATCAGTTAAATGTTTTTCTTAATAACTGTTGCTGTGTTCCTGGTTTCTCTTCATAGCAATAGAAACCCTAACTAAGACAGAAGTTGATATCAGGGACTGGGGTATTGCTATGACAGGCCTGACCTTATTTTGGTTTGGAAGAATCTGGACTTTGGTACTTTGGGTTAATAAAGCAGTAGAATGCTTTATGTGCTTCTTAAAGAGACATATTAGTAGGAGCGTGGAATATAATGGTGCTGAATATGATTTGATGGACTATGAGGATGAAGTTTTACAGGAGAAGAATTTTAGTTGTTGCCTGAAGATAGTTCTTGTGACATTTTGGTAAAGAAAGTGACTGCTTTTTGTCCTTGTCCAAAGAGTCTACCTGAGACTAAAGAGTTGTGAATTAATTCCATGGCAGAAGAAATCTCAAAAGAGCCAGGTATAGATTCTGGTGTTTTGGTAATCAGTGGTAACTATAATGAAGTTTTACAGTGAAAAGGAGCAAGCAAAGCAGGGCAAACCACAAAATGTAAATTTTGAGGAGAAAAGGCACCAGGAAGTAGAATGGAGCTAAGTCCTGTGTTCAAGGAGATAAACAGATTAAGAAATGGACTAAAGGGGGTGGTGACTTCAGGAAAAGATTCCACTCAGCTAAATTTTGAACACAATTTAGTGAAAAGGAACTAAAGAAAAGCTTAAAGCCAAGTGTGGTGGGACACACCTTTAATCCCAGCACGAGGAGGCTGGTGGATCTCTGACTTTGAGGCTAGTCTGCTATGGAGATCCAGTTCAGTGTAGTCAAGCTTAGACAGAGAGATAGCAAAGATGTAATTGAATGAGTTTGAATGTTTTAGCCCCAGAAAGCATCAGAACTTGGCAGCTTTGACCACATGGTTGTAGCTTTAGAGTTAAGAATAGAAGAAAGGGATTATGAGATTTGCCTCCATACCTAAAAAAAGTTGCTGAGGCCAGGCATGTATTAGGATGCCCCTGAGTGGAGGCCTAGTAGAGAGGCATTGCCTGAATCTGTCAAGTTGAAGCCTGGATTGCCTTAGAGACCCCAAGATGCTAGAGATTCTACAGTCATGGAATACCTGCCCAAGAGAGCTGCTAACCAGAAGTTGAACCAGCCCAAGAAAAAGAAGTGGTGTTATAGTCAGCAGAACTGAGAGGACTTGGAGATCTAAAGTATTTTGACATCAGATGTGAAGGTGCAGAGTTTGAAGTATTCCCAGCTGGTTTTTGGTCTTGCTTTGGTTCACTATTTCCTCACTATGCTTCCTTCCCTATGTTTTGTGATGGTTAATATATATCATGTGCCATTTTATATTGGAAGCTGTAGATGAACTTGGACTTTTATTTTTGGCCTGCTAGCTCACAAAAAAAAAAATGACATGAAGATTTATTATCAATTATGAAAACTTGGTCTTAGTTTAAGCTTCCTTTCAACTAGCTCATATAACTTAAATTAACCAGTATTCTTTAATGTTCTTTCTATGCTCATTACCTCATCTCCATGATGCTCATCCTGGTCATTCCCTGTCTGGCTGGCAACTCTGTCTTTCATCTTCTCAGAACTCTCTGTTCAGAAGTCTTATCTGTACCTCCTGCCTAGCTATTGGCTGTTTAGCTTTTTATTAAACCAATCACAGTGGTATATCTTCACACCATGTAAAGAAATATTCACAACAGGATGTAAGAGATTTGTTGATTTCTTTTTTTAATTTTGATTTTATAGGGGATTACAGTCAAGAGATTTTATGAATCTCAGAAGACACTTGAAACTTCGTTGAGACTGTGGTAGTCTGTACAGACTAAACACATTTTGCATTATGATATTGTTATCAACCCTCATAATCTCATATGGAGTAGCACTATTAGGAGGTGTAGTTTTGATGAAATGGGCATGATCTTGTTGGAAAAAGTGTGTCACTGTGGGGTCAGAGTTTGAGGTTTTCTGTGCTCAGGATTACACATAGTGTCTCAGTTGACTTTTTGTGGCTGGCAAAACATAGGACTCTCTTCTACCTCTCCAGCACCACGTCTGTCTGCACAGCACTATGCTCTCTGCCTTGACAATGATGAACTGAACCTCTGGCCTGTAAGCTGCCACCTCAATTAAATGTTTTTCTTTGTAAGAGTTGCTGTGGTCATTTGTAGTTTCTCTGCACCATATAGAGAGTTTGGGGGTCATTTAGTGAGAAATATTGATAGTAAGTTTTGTGTAACTTAATTCTAGTTTTAAAGTGACTATTTCATTCACAGAAGTGGCAGTGCATTTAAGAAGCAATGTTCTGAGAAAAAAAAAAAGAATAGCTCTAATCCTTCTGCTTCATTGCTTTTCCTTTTGTATTAACTAAAGGCACAACCTACAAACAAAATATATAAATGAACATTCAAAAACTGTCCAAGAACACAGGGGTAATTGTAGTCTCACTAGCAAGGGAACTTTGGATCTAGTTCAGGGCACATGCTCATCATCTAAATTATTGTACCATAGGGAGAGTTAAGTATATCTTAGAGGAAGCAGAGTAAATGTTCACCACTGCCTGGGGCCTTGTGGAGGAGGCTGATTGTCTACAACATCTTTATAGGACAGCTTAAATGTTCCTCTGTTTTATATTTTTGTGCATTGGAGAAAAAAGGGAGGATTTTAAAGAGAAAAAATACTGACATTGGCTCATGTTTGCTTAGCATAGATAGAGTTATTTAAGTAATATGCTTGAAACCAAAGTCTTACAGTGGCCACAGGGACAACAGTTCTCAAGGGCTTGAATTAATAAAACTTTCTAAATCCAGGGCAGTACATTGTTCCTAGCAGGTTCATTTGCAAGAGAGCCAGAAAATGAGAGGAGAGTAGGTGGCTATGAGATGGAGGTCAGAGGGAGCTCATGTGCCAACAAGGTGGGACCCTGAGGTGACTAATGAAATCCCCCAGTCTGTGCCAGGGCCTCTGTAGCCTGTCTTTACCTTTTATTTTGATAGTTTCTAAATGACATTTTAATTCATGTCTAACATGGTGGGCTTCCTCATTCCACATCCACGTATACATCACATTGCTATTGTTTGCCCTCACACTTATTCTCATCTCTACCCTTCCGCCCTCACTCTGCACCCGCACACATGGGTACCCACAAAAGTCATTTTCAGCTTTCATGACTTAGTAGATCAATTGATTGATAGTTAATTAATAGGTTTTAAATCTGGATTCAGCTTAGGAGAGACAAGCTCTGATAACTGACATTTATCGTGATTTTTGCCATCACTTTGGTCTTCCACGTTTTTCATCCCTTCTTTTCCTACACAGCTCTCCTTAAGCCTTCATACCATATTCTCTCTGTCTCTCTGTCTCTGTCTGTCTCTGTCTCTGTCTCTGTCTCTCTCTCTCTCTCTGTCTCTCTCTCTCTCTCTCTCTCTCTCTCTCTCTCTCTCTCACACACACACACACACACACACACACACACACACCTTAAAGATTCTGCATAACAGAAAAGCCTATGATATGGGTCTTGACATAAAGACCTCTAGCTCCATTTTTTTTTCTTCTGAAAATCTCCTGATACCAAAGTTCTTCAAAACTGGCTGAGCTCTGCTGAGTATGCTCAGGACACTGCCTTTATCTATCTATCCAGTGATGGTGTCTGCACTGGTTCCATAGCATGAGAATTGTGAATAACACTGCAGTAAACATGGGTGTCCATGTAGCTCTCTGGTGTGAGGACTTATTTCTCTTTGGACCAATGTCAAGACATGTATAACTGGACCGTAGAGTAGTTCTGTTTTCAGGTTTGGGCAGCCTCCATACTGATTTTTATAGTGCACACTCCACCTTACATTCTCACCAGCTCTGTGTACCGGGACCTTCCATGCCACATCCTCACCAGCATTTATTGATATTTATTTTCTTGATGGCGGCTATTCAGAGTAGGATGAGAGAGAATCTCCATAGAGTTTTTTATTGGCATTTTTCTTCACCCACTGGCTAAGGATCTGGGACAACTTTTAAAATATATTTGTTGGGGGGCTGGAGAAATGGCTCAGTGGTTAGGAGCACCGTCTGCTCTTCCAGAGGACCCGGGTTCGATTCCCAGCACCCACATGGCAGCTCACAACTGTCTGTAGTTCCAGTTCCAGGCAAACACCAAGGCAAATAAATAAATAAATAACATAAAGTTTAAATATATATATATATTTGTTGATAATTTGTATTTATTTTTTCAAGAAATATTTGTTCAATTAATTTACTAATTTAGAAAATTATTTGTGTGTTTTTGAGATATTTATATTTCCCAGATTTTAACCTTCTTGCTAGAAATATAAATGGCAAGAATTTTTTTCATTATCTCTGTGTCTCTACTAATTTTTCCCCTGTGTTGATATAAGATTTTTAATTTCATTTATCATTTTTCACTGTTATTTCTTAAGCTGTTGGGCTCGCAGAGCCCTTACTTTTCTGATATCCCTAAGTATATCTTTTCTTCTCCTCAGAGAGAAGAATTTCAGAGTTTTAAAGTAAGGTCTTTGGTTTTTTTGGGTTTTTGACAAAAGGTCTTTAGTCTACTGCCAAGGCTGGTCTAAAGCTCACACCAATCTTCCTGGCTCAGCCTGTTGAGCACTGAAATTACAGGTATGAGCTAGCATCCCCTGCATGTTACAGACTTAGATCCAGTTTGAATTGATTATTTTACAAGATGATATTTAGGGATCTAGTTCCAGTTATCTATGGGATTCAGGTCATGTTATCACCATTTGTTCAATCTGTCTTATCCCTAACGTATATTTTGGGCACTTCTGTTGACTGTGAGGTGTCTGTAGTCATGTGGGTTTATCTCAAGATCTCCTATTTCTTTGGTCTGTGGGCTAGTTTTTAAATCACAGAACAATGCTGTTTTTGTTGCCATAGCTCTGTAGTAAATTTTCTTATCATATATTGCCATATCTCCTTCAGAATTGTTCCTTCTGCTCAGGATTCCTTTAGTTACTGGAAGGCTTCTGTGCTTCAATATGGATTTTAGTAGGGAATTTTCTAGTTTTGTGTGGCATATCATTGGAACCATAAGCATGTTTTATTGAAACTATAAGTATCAGTTTGCACTATATTAGCTTTTCTAATCCATGGGTGTGAATGGTGTCTCCATCAGAACCCAAGCTCGGCAGTCAGGCAGTCAGGTTCAGTAGAGTGTCCTCACTACTGAGCCACCTCACCATTTTAGTTTTAAAAGGTATTGAGTGTATAATTTATTTCCTTATTTCTCTTTCATAAAGATTATTATTGGTGCCTAGAAAACATAGTGATTTTGTATATATGATTTGTATCCTGATGTACTGAAAGTGCTTATCATATTTAAGAGTCTTATAGTAGAATGTTCTGAGTCTTTCAAATGTATGATTGTGTTCCTTGCAAACAAGGATGACTTGACTTTCTCCTCTATTCCCATCACTGTTGCTGTTCTTCCTCTTTAAAATGTTAAGTGCTGAAGTGCTGTATTGAATAAGATGGAGACGATAGAGATCCCTGCCCCATTCTTGATTTCAGGAAGAAAAAAAAAAGTCCTAGATTGTTCCTGCCTAGTATATGTGGCCTATAGGTTTGTAATGTGTAACCTTTATTAGATGGAGATATATTCTATTATTGAATTCTTCAAAGTTTTTATCATGAAGAGATATTGGACATTGTCAAAGGCTCTCTAATGAAATAATGCTAAGATTTCTATCAAGGAGTTTATTTATACGTTGTACGGCATTTACTGCATTGAGTGTGATGAAGCATTTTTCATTCTTGCATGAAAATCAACTTATTCTTGAAGTATCATTAATTTTTTGTTATCGAATTCAGTTAACATTCATTTACTGTGAAAGCTTCCATGTTATTTATTCAGGGAAATGGATTTAGTTTTCTTCCGCTTAGTCCTTATCTGGTATTAATATTACCGTGGTGCTGGCTTCATAAAATAAAATGATATTGGTACCTCTTCTTTCCCTTCTGTTTTTAGACTGATTAGAGGAATATTTGGATGTTCTTTCAAGTTTTTGTGGGCTTGAGCAAAAGTCACTTCAGTTTGGGGTTTTATTTTCTTGGCGGCTTATTATTTCTGGCTTCAATCTTACTCCTCACTATAGACTTGTTTTGAATTAGGTATTGTCTGTTGTCTTAATTTAGTACCTAGAAAATTATCTAGTTTTTAAAATTTTTTCATGGTTTAGAATATTGGTTTTTAAGCATTGCCTAACATTTCTATGAATTTCTTTATTTTAATGAACCTTTGAAAATCTCTAGAAAATCTCTAATTTTATTCCCTTATCCTTCCCCTTTTCTCTTTTGGGTAGTTTAGTTAAGGATTCATCTGTCTCATTACAGTCAGCTTTTGGTTCATTGCTTCTTTGCATTGTTAATTTTAGTCTTCATTTACTACCGTCAGCTCTGATCCTTATTGTTTTTGTTTAATGATTTGGGACTTGTCTTTGTTGTTGGTTTTTCCTAAGATGCTAAGGTGCATCATTAAGTTATTTATTTGAAATTATTATAAATGTAATGTAAGCTCTCAATGTTATAAAATTCTAATAGTCAATTTTTAATTTCTTTCTTGATTTCTTCTGTGACCATTGAAGAATCTATTATTGAATCTTTTTATTTTTGTGCCATTTCTGTAGTTTTGTTCCTCTATAGTAGTGGAGCTGGTGGCCACAAAGGACAAAGAATTGAATGTCCAGCATAAACAGAAGACTGAGATAAGGAGGAAGCTAAAGCAAGTTTAATAAAGTAAGAGAACAACTTCCTCCAAGATAGGAGGGTTCTCAAAGCTGACAGTATGCTAGCCAGACCCAAGGATGGGTATTTTATAGGTCTTCAGGTTCTCCCCTTTCCCTTATTGGGTCTATTAGATACCTTCCCATTGTGCCTTCCAGCCATGTTTCCTCACTTTGCATTCTGGGAACATGAAGTAGCCACATGAAGGAGTCCACTTTTGCCTTTCCTATCTGCCTATGTCCCTTTTACTCTCCGAAGGGATGTGAGCTGAAGCTTCTAGAAGTGGCAGAAACAAACACAGCCATGGTAGCTGTGTAGAAACATCAGGCCCCATGCTGGCACAGCCCATTCAACTATTCATAGGATAAAGCTGCAGAAGTCAAGAATCCAGAGCCTTGGAACTCTCAGTCCTACTTGCTAGACTCTAGAGACTGGGCCATCTCAGTCTGCTGGTGATCTGACTCTACAACTGCGCTCAGGTGATGAGCTCAATTATGAGACATAGAGGGCAAGGATATCATTCATGAAATCTTCTCTGTTCTAGTTGAGCCTGTGTTAACTGAGCTTATGAAAATAATTCTCTGAGAAGTTTCTATGATACATTTGGATTATTTTCACCCCAATTTCTCCCTATAACAATCCCTAATCCCCTAAATTGTATCCCCTTTTCATTAAAATGGTGGAGAGCTGTGAAACTATACTTTTGTATACTGTAAATATTTGTCACTCATGTTGGTTTATTAAAATGCTGATTGGTCAAGTAGATAGACAGGAAGTAGAGGCAGGGCAGCCAGATTGGGGGAATTCTGGGAAGTGGAAGAGAAGAAAGGAAATGCCAACCAGATACAGAGGAAGATGAGAATGCTGCAATGAGAAAAGGTACCAAGCCACATGGTTAAGCATGGATAGAAATAATGGGCTAACTTAAAGCACAAGAGTTAGCAAGTAATAAGTTCCAGCCAAAGGCAAACACCTTGTAATTAATATAAGCCTTCATGTGATTATTTGGGACTAAATGGTTGTGGGACTGACCAGGCAAGATATAGAAACTTCTGACTACAATGGAGTCTGGTTTGTGCTGTTCATATACTTCCTGGTAGAAGGGTGACCCATTGGGGTGTAGTCAACCTATGGAGGTCACTCTTACAGAAAATTAATTCTTCCTTTTCCAGAAGCCAATAGCCAATTGCCAATAGTTCATTGGCCCACCTTCCCCCTCTGTTCTTTGAGTTTTATCTGACTTGATCTTGTGCATGTTACATCTCATGTATGCTGTTGAGTTTACACGTGTAACTGGACTGTTGTATCTGGAAAATATTACTTGACTGTCATCTGCTGCCTCTGACTCCTAAATTTTTTCAGTCCCTGTTCCATGATGATCTCTGAGCCTTGGAACGTTTTAGCACGTAGTGTCTCACCCTCTCCTTCTCCATGCCTGCATATCTTAACTATTTTCTCCCCTCAACCCTGGCAGTGGCAGTTGAACCCAGATTCCCTGACTCGGGACTGTCTGTCATCTGATTACTATTGCTTCTTCTTAAACAATAGGTTCCCTCTGGAGGCAGCACTGGCCAGAGCCTTTTAAGATGGGGAAGTTTGAAAAGGAGGTCTTCTTATGACTTGAAGCTTATAGGAGTGCTGGGCTTACCCTGTGGCTGGGGCTACCTGTCTCTTTCAGCAGACCAATCTGGATTAACTTGGATGAGGCTGTTGATGTCTGCACCTCCACCACAGAGCCACACCTGGTTTTGCTTTATGTTGCTGACCTACCTTTATGTTACTCATTCCACACTCCGCTTTTCCTCTCTCCTTTGTAATAGCTGATGCTATTCACTGTTTACTTTATTGGATATGGTCAAGTGCTATGTACATACAAATCTGAAATTTGCAGCCACTTTTTTCTTTGATATTTGAAAACTCAACATCATAAAATACTATTTCCTCCCTTACTGGAAAAGAGAAAAGCTCTTCTTAGCTACGTGGTAGGTACAGTGCAGTCAGTGCCATCTGAACGGCAGGAGAGTATCTGTTCTTGGTGATTGAATTTGTCCTGTTCTACTGAGCTTCTCATGAAGCCACGCTGGTGTCTGGCGGCCACCTTGGAATGTCTGCTTCCGTGTGTTCCCTCACTAGAAGCAGAGGCAGAGCAGGGAAGACCATGTAGGAAGCCAGGAGGTTACTCTCGGTCACTGCCACAGCTCAGGGACCCTTGTGCCGCCCTCGACATCTTTGAACTACTGCTTTTGCTGGTGAAAACTGAAGCTCAATAATGGACAAAAGTGAGGATGGCATGACTGTCACTCGGCCCAAATTCTGCTCTAAATATATTTTATTTTCTTATTTGAGAAAAGAATATGAGAAATGAAGTTCAGATATTGTGAACTCATCCCAGGCTTGGGTGGGAGGCTGAGAATCCCAAGTTCAAAGCCAATTTAAATTGCACATCAAGTTCTAGGATATTCTGTGCTATATAACAGAATACACACACATGTACACTCTCTCTCTCTCTCTCTCTCTCTCTCTCTCTCTCTCTCAAAGAAAGAAAAGAAGGAAAGGAAGGAAAGAAGGAAGGAAACAATTGGTAACAATATCTCATGTGCTCTCTGTTAACATGATCTGACGTGCTCTCTGGCCTTCACACTGCCATCATATACCCTGCCTGTGACAACCTGTTCCTCATTTCACCAGTCTTTATCATCTTGTGCTCTAAGCATTGGCCCTGGACAGTTTCTCCACATCTTTCCCCTATTGATAGAGACTCACTTTAGTTTAATAAGCTAAACTAAACTTAAAAAAGAAAAAAAGCTAAAGCAGAAAATGAAACCATTTAATGCATAAAAAGTCCATGAAAATAGCTAGCAAATCTAAACCATCACAAACACAAGGGGAAATAAACGATAATTTGAGCATGGGCGGTATTCATCTCTCTGGTAATCTAGGCATTTGGCTGTATCTGTAATTCTACTGCTGTGACTTGTTCAAGCCATCTATTCTACTTTTGTCCCGGCTATTGCATTAAATTACAGAAGATTGTTCCCCATCTTATCTCCATTCCTCTGGAGCTGCATGAGCCATCCTCCGCAGCCTGTGGCTCCTGAGAGCTGCACAGTACAGATATCTGTGCCCAGAGTGAGAGAGCTTCTCTATGCAAGGAAAAGGCAGTAGATAATGCTTGCTAGTAGCTAAGACCTTCATCTTGTTTATTTGGCATGCACAGTTGAGAATTCAGAACTATTGGACCTACAGATACACTTCTATTTGACTAATATAAAACAGTCCAAAACTTATGCCTTCCGTGGGCTGTGTCGCAGAAGTGATCACGATCCTCACTGATCATTCCTGCTCAGTGGCACAAATTGCTGAGGGTTTTGACAATATATTTTAAAAGAAAAGTTATTCTCAACCTCATCAACTTTGGAAGATTAATATTTATGCCTACAGTTTAGAATTGAGATTATTGATATTTATAAAAGTCTTTAAAACAATCCTGGGCCTTTTAGTTACTTGAAGATTTAGATTGAAATCAAATACACCAGCTCTTAAAGGGTCATATGATGGAGGTTCGAATAATGATTCAAAACATTTCTACTGTGCCATAGAAACCTGAAGGAGAATTGATTTTGTGAAACACAACCAATGACAAAATAGACTGCAATTGATAAGTATTCAGGTTTTTAGATAAACCACCAGTTGGAAGTGGCATGATTACATCATACACACGTGGATCTGTGGAAGTAGCTTAGGTGGAAGGCACCATCTGAAGAACAGCAGCTGCTGGAGGGAGACATTAGGCTAGAGAAAACAAGCATGCCTGGCAGAGGGGAACATCAGAAGCACCAGCCTGGACTCTTGCAGGGTTTTTCTCTCAGAGTTCAAGAGCGAGGGCCATGGTACCTTCACCTTCTTTGAGGACTTTTCAGAGTTATTTTTATCATGACCTTCAGTGATAGAGAGAAACTTTTTTGATGTGCTTTTGAGATGATATTTTGGATTAAAACTGAACAGACATGGGTTAAAGGTAAATCTTCTCCAGTTGCAATAGAAAAAACATTGTGAATTCTCCATCCCAATCCTCTTAGCCATGGCAAGCAAGGACTGTACCATTGCCCTTTTCCAAGCCTAATTTTTTTTTCCTTTTAAGCCCCAGGGAGACAGCCAGAAACACTGAAGTAAATGAGGAGGCTGTAACAGCTTGTAATTGCTACTCCTAAAACAATGCCCTTTCTGAAGGAAAATTCCTGGGTGTTAATTAGATGCTGTGGGCCTCTCTTTATTCTATGGTGTCACTGGCTTCCGTCATGATTTTATTTTCAAAAGGGCCCACACACTGGGGATGATTGCTGTGTAGGCTGTGGGACATCGACAGCATACTTCAAACAGAAAGCTACTGAAGCTCACAAACTCTGTATTTCCAGCTTTCTTCCCAAAAATACTGAATCAACTGTGTGATGGTACCTTCCTCTCATATGTTAGCATTTCTTATTCCAATAGTTAAAACATTATGAAATCATAAAAAATTAAAGGTAGGATATAAATGAATATACATATATGAATGTTTCCTAGGATATTATAGACATTAAAGTGTATTTTATCCAGGGATGAAGGCTCACACTTTTAATCCCAGCATTTAAGAGGCAGAGACAGGCCTGTGAGTTTGAAGCGAGCCTGGAGTAAAGCATGGGGGCTGAGCTGAGGTGTCCAGGTGCCTCTTTACAGTTCCAATCATGTTCTCCCTTACAGCAGGACCAGATATCACAAGGGACCAAGGGCCAGGACTCTCTTCCAGCATTCCTGGCCTCCAGTGAGGACATCAGAGCTGAGTGCAGTTTTGGGGCCATTGCTCTATATGACCAGTTTTGTTCTCTGTTGTAATCTGAAACCTCATCAAAAGACACAATAAAAACAAATTATCTCTGTCCCAAGATCTTGCTATACCAACCATTCTTGGAATTCTCTGTCTTACTTGGAGACCCTAGTTCTAGCCATGTGGTTTTCTCCCAAGGAGTCCATTGTCACTTTGGCCCTAATAAAGGTTCTCATACATCCATGCTGCGTCTCCACCTCAATTTCTCTCCTTTATGGAGAAAAGAAACTGGACTCTCTGAGTAAAAGTCTCAGTCTAGTCTCTCTGAAACCTCTAGGCTTTACCACCGGAAATAACATTACAACTCCTCATAGGACATCAAGAAGGGTCTAAGTGATACCTGTTTCTATCTAGAGGTAAAGACTATCTCAGCATTTAGCAGCTGCTTCTGAGACATTTGGCATTCAGCAGGTTAAACTCAAGCTTCCTGTACACTAGCCCTCTAAGATGGCTTAAAGTGTTGCCATTTATCATTTCCGATGCTAGGTCCAGATTGTGTCCGCTATTGTGCTCTAAGCTTATCGCTTCAGAAGAACATGACGGAGTCTGGATATTTGTATCTGTTTAAATACCGTAAGAAATGCTTGGGTTTTTTATTTTATTTTACTTTTTACTCACTGTCATAGGCACTATCCATTTGCACACTGGCTGATGGCTACATAGCCTCTCTTGAGAATCAACACACAAACACACACACACACCATATTTACAGACCTCCAGGCTACCCATGGCCTGGATCATAAGACTCATAGGTAATAAGAACTTTTAAAAATAAGATTGTACACAAAAATAATGCAGAGAGGTCAAATATGAAAGGGAGTAAACCTTCAAGTCTGCTGCAGTTGGAGGTAGAGTGGGTGCTGGGGAGCCTAGGGGGCGATGGGCCAATGTGTTGCTATCATCTGCTTTTGCAGTGTTTGCCTATCAAAGCTAGAGGCTGTCCCCAGCAAAGACTGGAAGTTGGTGGTAGTGTTTTTCTCAATAATCACTTTCTTTTTTATTTTCCCTCTGCTTAAAAAATAAAATGCATTTAAGTTCTAAGTATTTAATAGTTTTTATTTTCTTTAATTTTTTTTTTAAATAGATTTTTTTCCTTGTATAATATATCTGATTACAGTTCTCCTCTACTTCTCCCACGTCCTCCCCAGTTTGTCTGGGGGAGAAGCAAAAATATTGACAATGCACAGAGACAGAGGAAAATGACAGTGGCAAGTTTTCTAAAATAAACAGTTTTAGGAGGGAAGCCAATGGTCTGCAAGGCACTTGTTTTAAAGTTTAGCTAGTTTCTGGGGAATTCTTAGGTATCATGGCTGAGAGAGAAGATAACCTGACGGCACAGAGCAGGACAGAGAAGGAATGGTACTCTTCCTTAGCAGAACATAAATTACATCTCTAAAAGAATCTAAAAATGGACCCTGTCCCACACAACACATTTCTGTTTAATGGTTGAATCATAGTGAGATCCTTGATGGACAGATTCCTGAGTCTAAGAAGGCCTTGATCTGAAATGTTAAATAGACCAGATTGAAACAAAATGTGTCTCCTAATTTTTCTATGTTTTGATTTACTGGGTGATATCATGATCATGAATGCAATGCAAATTGTGTATTAAAACTTTAATTTAGGCTCAAAAACAAGTTTCAGGAAAAGACATTTTACAGAGGCAGTCATGAATCACTCTCTATGTCCATGAGGTAGCTTTTATTATAATGACTTAGAAAGGCAAGTTCAAAAATATACATATGTCAGTTGACTCAAAGCACACAAGCAAGAAGAGATTAAAATGGCATAAAAACATAGATTAAAATATGAACTGAACAAAAAGTAGAGATGCAGGACTGAGGTGAGGAAGAGGAAAGACTTTCTCTCACACAAGCCTTAATGTTCCTTCTCCGGGTCACCAGTCCATGGCCAGTACAGCAGGGCATGCCTTTATATCTTCCATGGCTGCCATGATTGCAATATACCTCTTAAAATACCTCTTGAAAAAATCAATCTGTTTTTCTCAGATTCGGATATTGAAAGCCTCAGAGATCAGATGGGGGAGATGTTAAGGTCAGATGAGGTCTTCCCACTGAAGCCATCATAATGGCATCTGTGGCTTTCGAAGATGAGGACAAGGCACCTGAACTGTCTGTCACCTTTGCTGCCCCCTGGCTGTTGGGTGTTGTACACCCTGTGGTGAAGCAGTGAGAAGGTGCTTTACCCAATGGCTGCCAACTTGCTTTTGGATCTCCGACTGCAGAATTTCAAGAGGAGATTGTGTGCTGTGACCCAAGCTGTGGTGTGCTGTTGTGGCAGCAGAACAATGTCTTTGTCTCACTTGTGTTTGCTGTCACTCATTGTCACACATTCGGCAACTTCATGGTACAAAGTTAGCGAGTGGGAGAGGAAGACTTGCTGGGTGAGGGAAGAAAGCCTTGATTCTGCAGTGAGCAGAGCAGATGGGTGGGAGTGGAATGAAAAAATGAGCTAGTGAGTTATAGAGCTTTTACAACTTCAAGACAGAAAAATTGTGTCAAGAAAGTCAAAGTTGCCCAGAGAAAGAAGCTATACAGTTTGAGAGCAAAGGACATTTGTAGATTTCAAATGAATATCAAGTCAATTCAGTTGAAATCTTTCTTATTAGAATGTCACTTGAGTTTAAAAATCCACTGGATTACACTGGAAATGAACAATCACCAACCCATTTGCTATGTATGTTTATGGACACAGAATATTAAACCAGTGTTAGACTCTGTCGATGCAATGCCAGCTTGGCCAGCATTTCACCATGTTTTCTGTGGTGGTGAAGTGACAGTCTTTTGCTAAAAGGAGGCCTGGGGCAATTGATTTATTAATGTATTGTTGTACAAAGCTCTTTGGGAGACTGTCGGGACACTGCTTTTATTTACCATGAGACCAGGAACAATGGGAGAGGATCTTCATCCTAGGTTTTTAATAAATTGTCCACAGGAGAGCAAGACAGCTATCACTCTTCTAATTTCTGTGACAAGATAATAAGAGGCAAGCAACCTGAAAATTGATGTGGCATTCAGTTCAGTTCACTGAGTGCTGTCTATGTGACATGTGCTGGGCTTCAAAGGTTATTTATCTTACGTCTCACATGCAACTTTTGGTTAGGAATTACAACTGAACCAGTTTTATAGGTGAACCCAGCTTTGTCCTGTGTCTCTCGAAACACATCTGTGCTCACACGTTTCAGAAGGAAATAACCAAAATGGATCTCATGTGTCCTAGATCCATATGGTTGCATTTTACCATTGTTTCTCCTGACTCTTTTACCATCATTTCCTGCAGTGGAGAAGCCACAGGATGCCCAGACACCTTTGAATAAATGAGCAGAACTGCCTTTGTCTGACACCAGTATTTATTTTAAGGCCTGTCCTTCAACAAATAAACTTTAGGATATACATCCTACTATGTGACATGGTTTTTTTATTTTCTGAATAAAATCAGTAATTAACAATATTCAGCATATATTGCATATTTAAAGAAATCCCCCACAGGCTGGGAGATGGCTCATTCAGTTAGTTAGGTGCTTGCTGATAAAGAAGTTGAGTTTGATTTCCCAGTCTTTACGTGAAGGTAGGCACGGTGGTGTGCACCTATCATTTCTTCACTGGTGGGAGACACAGGAAAGGGGCAATCTCTAGGTCTGGCTGGCCAGGTGAGAGGCCTAAGGCAAGCCTCATATCCTTAGGAAGACACTGTCTCAATAACCAGGGTAGAGAGCACCCGAGGAACAACACCAGAGGTTGACATCTGAACTATACACACATGTGCACCCACATACACATGAGTATCCACGCAAGAGAAAGGAGCAGGGAGAGAGAGATGAAAAGAAAGGAGAGAAGCCTTTTATGATTGCAAACCTGAGAGGAAACTTCACGGACCTGTGCTATGATTATTACATATTTTTGGTTTTGAGTTTATAATATTAAGGTTTGTTGTTTTTCATGTATAATATTAAGGTTTAGTTAGTATTTAATACATATAACTCAATATATATTTTATCAGTTGAAAGTATAAGAACCTTTAAGAAACATTTTAATACCTATTTAGAAAAAATACAGTGTCTGTGTACTATATGTAAACTTTAATAGTTTCTAGTGATTTTTATAACTAAAGAAAACATCTTTGTCCTAATTATTCAGCATTCATCTACTCATTAATTTAGGAAACATTGAGTATGAACTAATTGCATTTCAAGTTTTCTTAGAATACAAAGATAAATAATAGCCCTGTTTTCAAAACTACACAGTCAACAGCGAAAATGTCTTTAGTTTCTTTTTGAATGATATATTTATTTTTATAATTTTGTATGTACCTGCACATATGTACACCAATGGCGTGCAGTACCCAAGGTGTTTAGCAGAGGGGGTAAGATCCCTTGGAACTTTAGTTACAGGTTGTTTTGAACCACCAATGAAAATGCTGAGTACCAAACTGGTCCTCTGCTAGAGCAGTGGGAACTCTTTGTAACCACTGATCTTTTCAATCCCTTAATTTTTTAATTGACGAAAAGAACCGGGTTCTCTGTACATTGTCAAGAGATGAACCACACTATAGCCAGTCCTATAGCCACACTAAGTTGCCTGATATTTGACTTTATAGCTGACTTCTCAATCTAACATGCTTGAAAGAAGTTACCATTCAGGACACAGTAATGCAAAGACCGTAGTAAACATCTTGGCAATGTTATGTAATAGTTATAGATTAATGAACAACATTAAATATCTAGGCCATTTATTCTGAGAAAGAGAGAAGAATTAATCACCAAGGCAGCCCTCCAGAACCACATTAATTCTGTGCTTGAGTGAATATATTTATTTGAATACATTTTTAAAAGGCCATACATCTTGCAAGCATAAGAAAAATTGAAGGAAACTTCCTGCCTTAGTTGATTTCACGTTAAGGTGAACTTCTCATAATTAGCTCACCAGAGACAAGGACTTCCTGGTAGGAATGACAAAGGCGGCGGCCGTGGTAGGTTTTCTTGAGGATGACATGCTCTGTTAACTGTCAAAGGGACCCTGTATCACCTGAGGTCTCCTCTGTGGATTCAGTATGCAAAATATTCTCACATTTTAGTTTTTCTTTTCAAGAACATATGTTGGGTACAGCATCCTGCAATGGTTGCTTTTTGCTTCTTTGACCAGCTAAACAAATGAAATTTCTATATCCTCATGTGCAAGATTATGTGAGACATGAAATTGGAGCCATTTCACACTCAGTCAACCCAAGGAAGGTCAAGATGAAAGTACTCCCCGTTTTATATTTAATACAGCTGTGCCCTTCTACAGGCAGCTGACCTAGCAATGCATCCATGGTGCAAAATTTGCTTGCTACCTAGAACCCTGCCAAAGATAAGTGCAGGCTATCTTCCAAGCTGTGGCTTTAAGAAAATCCTATTATCTGATTATGCAACTAAGCAGAGCTAAACTCTGAGATTAGCATCATATCAAAGATGGGAAATTGCAAGAGAGCTTAGCAATAAAAAACACCAAACAGGAAAACCTGGCTTTTCTGTTTTCCAGGAATACAAATTTTATTGCAGAATGTCCTATAATTCTCTAATCTGAAGAGAGAATGTCAGTTATTCATATCATTTTGACAAAGCAGTAAAATAATCTTTAAAACTGGAATGGCATGTGTCTTCAAAAGCCACTGCGATGGTCCCTAAAAATAGTTTACCAAGCAACAGAATCGAATTGTTAGGGAACTGCTCTTTAATGCATTAAACAGTCGATTCCAGTGGCACTTCAGCTAGCCAAAGTAATAAATATAAAATGGTAATTTTTTCTCCATGAGCTGTTCTTGCAACTCTCACGAGTTCTTCCCACCCAGGAGTATTATAACAGTGCGTGCTTGCAGGCACAGAACTCACAGGAGAAGCAGTGTGCTTCTGGTAGTTGGTTTAAATGTACTCAAAAGAAGTTAGCAATTACAATTAGTCCCTCAGATGCTGCGGCTGCTGTGTCTATTCCCAGAGTATAAGTGTCAATGGGGTGTTTCAAGTGCAAGATTTTAGATCACAACAACAAAGAGTGGATGAGCACCCTCCTCTAACCAGCTGCAAAGCCCAGCTTCCTCTCTGCACCTCCCTACGACAGCAGGGAAAATGCTGACGAGGGGAGAAGTTCTGTGTCAGTCTAATTTAAACAACAACCAAATCACCATCTGGGAGGAGGAGAAACTGCTAAAACTAAATCATACCTGGGCAAAGGCTCACCTGAGGAAAATGATGAACTCAGAGGCATGAAACCATCACAGGTTCCAAAGAAGTCCCGTGAGATGGGTTGTGGGGGCTGTTTTGGTTTTATTGGAAACTCCTGAGAGCTCTAACTTACTGCACACACATACTACGAGCTGCTTTGCTCAATAAAAGTGAAGCAGGTAGAGAAGGTGTTGATATTTTACACAAGTGAAATTCGGGCTGCAGAGGTAGCTCAAAGGTCGAGCAGGAGCCACAATGGTCCCAAACTCTGGAGAAAAATAAGTAAATTCAAATATAACCCAAACTTGAAATTTTGATCCTTGACTCCGTCATTAAGTTCCTAGAAATTCTAATTTATTCTTTATTAAAATCCTATGAACATGTTGCTACATAGTTCAGTGGGAAAGTGCAGACAGGTACTGATGGCCTTAGAACGGTTCTCGGGAAGATTATCCAACTAGGAATATAATAACATTAGCATAATTAATAGCAAACAAATATACGTCCAGTTTTTATCTTGGATAACTCTAAAGAATGCAATTCTGCTTATTCTCAAGAATTGGTGAAGGTAAGAAGAGTGTTTGTCTAACAATTACGAAAGACAAAGGTTAAAACGTAGGACAGAGTGAACTTTCTTAGATCACACAGGAAGTTACATTTGCCACATTTACCAGGGAAAAGCAAGGCTGAGGTGCTGTTGCAGCATGAAATAGGAACATACGTTTGTTTACTTAGGGCAGAAGGTGCAGAGGGGATCCATGACAGAAATACACCAGTTGATAAGGAGAATTCAGCTGAGATTTGTATGAAAGAGCTGCTAAATGCCATTAGTGGACTAGCATACAGATTTAGAAAGGTGAAAGTTTCAGATACTCTACCACTCTTTCAAGTCTCCACTGGTGTGTGTGTGCATGTGCATGTGTGTGTGAGCGTGTGTGTGTTTTGGGGGTATCTCAGAAATAACTGTAGTGATTAAACAGAAACATACTATATTATCTTCAGAAACAAGTGGGAATTTGTGAAACATCTGATCTGTGAGGCAGAGGATACCAAAACCAGAAGGAATACTGAAAAGAATCATGAGCTGTGTTATCATCAGAAAACTGGGAGTGTAAAGGGTGACACCTGCAAATTTGTGCAACCTCAGAGCTGGTCTCTGGCACATGGCATCTGAATCTCAACTGCAAGGATATGAGAAAATTATAACAACTGCTGAGTCTAAGACCAGTGAATAGGGGCAGCATTGGTAAGACCTTCTGATAAGAAATGTGGAACAGATGGGGCTGGGAAGGAAGGAGGCCGTTCCCAAGTTTAGAGAAAGCACTTTGATCTTATTGATTAGATGGTTGGATAGAGAGGTGGATGTATAGGTGATTATTAATGGTGAATGAATAGTAGGTAGATGGATAGATAGATATGGATAGATAAATGAATGATAATAAATGATGGATAGATAACTTGATGGGTGATGGTGAATGATGGATTTATAGATGAGATTGAAATGATAATACTGTGATCTAGTTTCTATAAGTTACATTCTAAATAAATATGATTAATTTTGTAAAAGATGGTGCAAACAGTATTATTTCAGATAGGAAAAGGACTAAGTGGAATTCTTATTGTTTGAAAATACACAGAATATTAGTAGGAATTTTTCATGTTGTCTTGAGTCTTCATAATATCCAAGAGGTGCAAAGCACCGATGTGACCAGTTGTAGTACTTGGTACTCGACATAGGAACCTTAGCTCAGATGTTGTGATCTGAAGTCATATTTACAGAGAGTAGCAAGCTTTGCATTTAAAGACCAAAGGTAAGGGAATTCTCTGAGTTACCATAAAATGTGGCTTACAGTTTAGTGGTAGGAAGTAGTGCTTAGTCATGCAGAGGATCCCAGTAACTCCAAAGCCCCTCTGTTAAGCCCTGCTTTGGAGATGACTTTCTGTGGAAGGCAGAAGGGAGCTTATTTACTTGTAGGAGTAGATGACAGTCTTACATAGCAAGGGAGGGTGCCTCCTGCTGCCAGGGGCTGCATCCTTAAGTCTCCTGCCTGCTAGGCAGCAGCTGCTTGATTAGAACAGTCCAGAAGCCCCCTGCAAGAGTCTTTACAGAGACACAGAAAATAAAGATATAGACTCCAGTTCCAGAAGCACAGAAATAGGAAAGGGCCCTAGGTGTCTTGGTCCTTGTGTCTCTGTTGCCACAGGCTCTGGCTTCTATTTCTCCTGCTCCTAGCTAGGAGGATTTTCTGTGTGACTGTAATAGTTAAGGGTCTCTGCCTTGGCTGTGGTTGTGGAGAGATCTCTCCCACCACACTCAGGTGGGTGACTCTGGCTTCAGAGTGCTCCTCAGCTAACCTGGAAGATGTCAGCCTAAAATACTGAATGCTCACTTTCAGGAACTTCTCACAGAATGCAAAATATTCTGGCTGGAATCTCTTCACTTCTTGAAGAGGTACAGTGAGGGATCAAGAAGGCGCATGCTCCCAGAAGAGAAATCAATGGTGCTCAGTGGCTTAAAAGCAGGTGATTAATTATGCATGCCATGACAGAGACTTGTCTATTATTTCCCATAAGTTGCTTTGGGGTGATAATATGTTTATTACCTCCAACATTGAGCTACCCAGATTATTTTGGGGAGGAATTTTTCCTCCCCTCTGCCCAGTCTTGGTGGTCTTTCTTGATTTGGCAAGAAGACGGAAGAATGAAACAATTGTTGCCTGATTATTCATCTTTATTATCCAGCTTTATTGTATGCTGCCAGACCATGGGGAATTGATTTCACTAATCCATTTTATCCTTTGGGCTGTGGGAGAGGACAAAGAGCACCTAAAGAACAGTTGGGATTTAGTAATTCCACACTTAAAATTCTACTCTACAAATACACTCTGATCATCTTCCTAGGCTTGGACTCCACACATACTTATTGTCAAACTCTCTAGTTCTCTGTCTGCCCTTTTCTTTCTTGGTCTAACAAGAGTCAATATGCTCTATGCCTTATTTTTAGTTCACGGCTTTCCTTCTGTGAGCTCTGCTGGTGGGTACATTCTTGTTTCTCTCACCAGGGCACTCACAGATCTTTACAACCACCCCTTCCTAGATGTCTCCTCTCACACTGACATGCTAATGCAAGTCTCAGCTCTCATCTGTAATTGCCTGTGCTTGAACAGGTGTGTAGGCTTTGCATCCCAAGTACCTCTGACCTACAAGGCTAAGCCTGCAGTGCATCTTGACAGGCTGCCTGGCATCATCCTTTCTGCAACTGGCATCATCATTCAGGTCAGTTTCCATTTCAGATTCTAATGCTTCTGTTAAGCTATAGAATTTCTTGTCTTGTTTTAATCATGAATTGGCTTGAGTCAATCATTTACCTTAAAATCATGATATTATATAATAGTTGACAACGTTTGGGACTGCACAAGTACATTCTTAGATACAATCAATATTATTATCACTAACTATTACAAACCTTTTCCCCAGACTGTTCTGTTCTTGATAACCTTTCCATGTATATTTCTAAACCCCTCACTTCTTATGCATTGAAGTGACTATAAAAGAAGAAGAAAGTAGATTTTATAAATAATTAGCCATCTCTGTCTCATAGCAAAACCAGGGAATGGTAGAGCCCCAAAAAGGCCTGCTAGCTTTAACCATGGGGTTTGTAAACCTTCCAGCTTGATAAGATGGTCCTGGGAGCTGTGTCTCTCTACAGCAAGCAACAGGCATTCTCCATGGCTTTGTCTGTCTTCATTACACAGGACAGGAGATTAAAAATATGTGAAGTGACTTGGAGAAACAGATGTGGATAATATTTTTGGATAAAGACCGTCTCACATATTTTTAAATGTTTCTTAACTTTTAACTGAAAATATTGATATAACAAAAAAGCCATTTAAAATAACAGATTTGTGGGAGGAAATATGTGCAATCTCACAATATAAATAAATGCAGCTCATGAATAATGAAAATGTGCTTTTGCTTTTTGATTTTCATAGATTTGAATTTTCTGTTCTCTGAAAGAGTTACATTAGCATCATTAACATTCAGACGATTAGGAAAAGGTGTCTATGGGGTTCATTTACAATTCAAGTGAGTTTTTATCTTCACTGTGAAGGAAAATGTACTGACAGAAATTACCCCAAATTCAAAGCTATGGTTTTTGAAACTGAACTGCCCTTATTGACATTGACAATGTTTGTACAAGTGTATGTGGACATATGTAGTTTACGTCATTAGCATGTAATGAACTTGGTATTTTCATAAAACTGAAAGACAAGACCAGATTCTCAGTGCTCATATCTAAAGAATGTTTGTCTGTTGCCTACTGGTAATCTAATTTTGATTCTGTCCCCAGAGACTCATGGACTGTGTGCCCAGGTTTCCACCCTATAGAAAGCTAGCCTAATGTTTATCAATAACCACTTGGGCACCCTGGGGCTGCTCTCTGCTCTTCATGCTGTTGGGCATAGATTTTTCTCAAGTGCTCTGGGCACTGATCTTATTCTTCTCATGTGAGGCTAGCTTCAAACTGTCACTGCGCTCCATTCTCACACAAATATTTACAAGCAAGCCAAAACTCTTGTCCAAGTGAAGCAGGCAAGTCCATCCCTCTGGGTGTTTTGATGTAGGGCTCTGAAGGCTCAAATCATAACCGAATCAACTTAAAATGCAATCAAAGCACTTCTGTTTGTATGATTCTTAATCTGCTGACATGTTTCCTGGACTCCACCATATTCCTTAATGCCAAGTTCCTGTACATTTTTAAAGCAAAACATCCTCTATATATTTTTTCAATGTTCAACTACTCCTTCATTTCAGATTTGAAACTCAACCCCCAACCAGAATCTAAAACAAAGTAAAATGAGCCCCTTGAATAAACATAAAAGTTTAATATTATGTTCATTTATTATGTTCAAAAATGAAAATAACTGCCAGTCCCTAGTGTAGCGTGTATCTCGGAGGCGTTGTTTATAGTGTGCGCCCACGCGCGCTGGAGCGCGCGGCGACAACGGAAGCGCGGCGGCGAGCTTCCGACTGAGGTGCGCGGCGGCGGCTCTATATTGTTGTGGCTGGCTTTTTTGTTTGTAATTATAACAAAATAAATCTTATTTAAAACATAAAAATTAGTGGCGAGTTTATTCCGCAATATTTGGCGCCCAACGTGGGGCAAATTCCCCAAACCCCCTAAATTCCGCGCCCGCGCGCAACAAACCCCCGCCAAATTCGGCGCCCACCTACACCGTATTCGACACAACAGCCAAAAGAAAATCTGCGTACAAAAAAACTACTAAAACTCAGCTCTAAGAGTACACGACTAATAAAATTTGTGGGGGCTTACTCACCACCCCAGTTCAAACACCATTGCTACTACACTACCATAAATTCTCCTTACATCTAAATAATACAAAAAAATTTTTTTTTTCTTTCCTCTAAAATATCTAATCAAATAAATGTTCACAATTTTACTCACTTTTTCACAATAATAATAAAAAATTATTTCCAAAATTACACATTTAAAAATTATCTCCATCCAAAAGTTATTTTACTTTTACTTATAATAATATATTTCTTACCAAATTATTTTAAAAAATTTCAGCTTAAAAAATACAACACTAAACTGTCTAACATAAATAAACATATTAAAACATTCCAAAAACTCATTATATCCATAAAAAAAAAGTCTACTTTAATCACAAAAAAATTTAAAACTCACATTAATAAAAATTTTAAAAAATTAAATCAAAAATTT